>JAUZST010081985.1:0-20443 GCA_034779995.1 Parotocinclus haroldoi | reverse complement strand
CTGGGGGGGCAACTGAAGTAAATACTGGGGGTTAGAACATTGGAAAGTTACAATGAATGTTTAATGTTTACTCTGTCTATAATTTACTCTGGTCTATAATGGCTTGATGTGGTTATGGTTATGTACATGTAACATCACTGAACCAAGCGTGAGGACACATTAAGAAGACTCACCTTATGAGGACAAGTGGCATGGACTGCAGAAATTGTTTTCTCTGGTGTCTGGCTCTGGGTCTTTAATAAAAGTAACAAACAAAAGAAAAAGCAGAAAAAATAATTACATTTCATTAATTTAATTAATTCCTGAGTCTAAATACATAAAACCATGGCAAAAAGCATTGTAACAGTTTGGAAGAAGCAATGTGAGCTATTACCTGCACTGAAATTCAGAAAAATCTTAAAAGCCAAGCAAGTGAGTAAAGGTTAAGATCATTAATCTCAAGAGTTGGAACACAGAAAGTCACTTGCAGCTTTTTTTCTTTCCACATTAATGACTCCGTACAACATATGTAGTAACTCTGAAACAGGATTTCATTAGGCAATTACCATTTTGTAAATATGCCTCTACATCAGACAGATACATGAAATACGACACTAAAAAGGTTACGCTTAGCTAAGCCAACAAGGCAACAACAGATGGTCCTGCTGTTTGTGATTATGCAGGATGCAGGGCCCTTTGCACATCACCAAAGGCAGCGCAGGAAAAAAAAATTTCAGGTGACCTCAGAATAGAAAAAAATGAGTATACATCTAAAGTAGCACTGAGGAACTCACAGCAGTCCTTAAAACTTCTCTCTCAGCTACCTTGGGGAGGCCTAGTTGATTCCAAGCAGGTGCCGCCAGTCATTTCCTCACATCCAATTATCTTCCTGTGGCACAGCTAATGCACCTTGACACTATTAATGGCTTCCTTATGGTATCACCAAGAGAGATGAAACACTGAACTGTCCAGGTTTCGATATCTATATTTCATTACCACTTAGTGAAGTCAGCATGGGGCATGGGGGAACCTGGCGTCACACCCACAGATTCATAAGACAAAAAGCCCTCTTGTTCAGTACACTGAACAGTACAATTCCAGAGACATATATGGGAACAAAAAGATTGTATCTCAGGCCTCACCCCCTTAAATAGTTTCATATACCATATATACGATATATCTTTATATATCATTATGATATATTTTGTCTAGGAGATAGTTTGTATCTGTAATTTGTATCTGTTCAAAAAGGAGGCACAGATGTCAGCAATTTAATTAATTTCCAGCTCCAGAGGCATGTGCAGGGTTAACTGATATCTATGAATTGCAGACGTGTGAGTGTTTGATGATTAGTTTGTAACCATGCTCATGTCATGATCATAGCCACTGATGGTGTTGTTAAATAAATACCATAGATACACAAATAAGCTAATTTATAGCTGTTGGAAAATGTCTTTCCGCAAACAAAATATGTTAGCTGCTCTGGATTTTCAGGATTTTTTTGCTCCGTGCAAACTTCTTAGGCCACCATTAGATTCGAGATTTTAGCAATATTATAGTTCCCACATACTTTATAACAAATTGTTAATGACTGGACTAAAAGATTTTCAACTTGTATTCTTCTCTCCATAATACTATTTTGCACTGATATTCATTTCGTACTTTGTAAGCTTCAGCATATCTTTTCAATTGTTCCCATTCCAGAATAGTTGTTTCTTGACTGCTGCCCTTTCAAAAAGACCATTCCTATTCAAGTTTATTTGGACCATAGAAACCTTGGCATCTCCATGACACTTGGCAGCCAGATAGTCTTATATCTCCATAGATCCCCAATTTGATTACAACCTAGCACTTATGAGTTTACATATCCTCTCCGTGACTATGTGGGATTTTCCTGTTAGGTTAACTGGTTTCTCTAAATGCCAGAGGTGTGTGTGTGTGTGTGTGTGTGTGTGTGTGTGTGTGTGTGTGTGTGTGTGTGTGTGTTGACTAGCTTAGTTATAACCTTTAACACAAACTGTGCAACGGCAGATAAGCTGTTGTCTGGAGCAGTAATGTACATGTATCTAGAGCATGTAGAGCATGTTGAAAGTGAATACAACGAGATGTACCTAATAAAGTGTATGTTATGTACATGTATATCTATATTCAAAAAAATGATTGAGCCATTAAAAAAGGCATTGTTGTAAAGGAATAATTTTAGCACATAGCTTTACACTAAACTTTAATGGATTAGAGGGTGAGTGTAAAAATCTTTGTTATTTTCTTTGTCACCCTACTGAAGAGAGGGCTTTCTTGTCCCACATATGCCAAGGATAGGCTCCATAAAAGCAGAGGAATTATAATCCAATGTATACATTTCTGGGACCAATTACCATCTAGCACCTCCACTATGTTTAGCTGTGCCAACAGCTTTTCCCTTAATGAGCGTGTTTCTAGCAATATGTGTTATTGTAACCCGAGCACAGCTGACACAGGTACCCAAGAAGGAGAGGCTAATAACATACATCTTTCCTGGCTGCAAGGGCAGCTCAGAGGACATGTTTATTTAGGCGAGCTGCTGTCAGCATCGTTCACACTGACCTGCTTCTCACCTGCAAACTGAGATGTCTGTTTGACCTAAAGCATTCCATTAAACACAATTAAATTTATATGTGCTGCAAGTTCTTTTATGTTTCAATAATGAAGTGGGTACTGAATTCACATTGTTGCTCTTTTAACTGAGAATAAAATCTCTGTGAAAAAAAACTTTGTGTTTACCATTGAATATACATTGATTTTTAAAAATTATTCTGCATGGTGGGAGTGGTGTATATAATAATAATAATAATAATTATAATAATAATAATAATAAATATAGTGTAAATTTTTCATATATACACAGATTTATCAAACAGTGAGCTTATGACTGGTAAGCTGTTTCCTTCTTTAGGTGCATAAAAACAAAAGGTTGCAATCCCAGTTCTATTCTTATTAGCATTTGGTACTTTAAATAAAGTGTTGCATATTAAAAAATAACTTGGAACATTCTGACATATATACTCCATAATGCAGGATAATACCAATCCATGTAATGCTTTAAAACATTGGTAGCATTTATAATAGTAAAATCAATCCTAAGAGAAACAGGAAGCAAGTGTAATGACGCTTGAATTGTTGTGATGTGTTTTCTCTTACATCTTGCTGTTAATACTCTTGACTGTACTGTAGAAATGTGCTCTTTATTTTTAAATAATACATGGATTTATGGCAATATAATGTGTATTAAACATTCAACACTTATACAAGACACATAACAACTGATCCCATTATTTGAAGATGTACTGACCTGATACATTGGCATGCTCTCTGTGAAATTACATGCCGCACCGAAAAGCTTGAGTAACACATATTCTAACTAGGCACATCTGTGCTCAGTGGCTGACTGGTATTTTTGAGAGCTGTTATTGCTGGTAACTAAATACAGTATGTGTGTCAGAACCGTGCAAATTTGGCGGTTGGGGGGGGGGGGGTGATTGGGGGAATTTTCTGTTCTGTGTTCTCACTCGATTATTCATGACTATGAACTTATAAAATCTGAATAGTGCAACATGACCACTCTAATATTGCTCGTATCTAATAGACAGTGTTGATGTGAAAATGTGCATTCTTCAACACTGGGTTGACTTGGGTAATTATGTCCAATACGATATGGTGTGTTTCTTAATGATGTGTGGACAGAGCTTGCAGTTCTTTAATGACTAGACTTTAAGTAGGCTATTTTTTGGCCTAATTAAATAAATAACTACAATCACTTATTGCACCAAGACTGCAGTCTGTTTCATAAAATAATGGATAGTAGACACATCATTTTATCATGCAGTGTCTTTGAGAATGTTGCCAATTAGTGTGATCCTTTTTCATGGATTGAATGTCTGCTCAGCTTAAAGAACTGGTGATTATTTACTGAATCCTAAAATGATGTAAATATATACATGCTTGAAAATGCATATAGCATACACATAATGTATTATGCTAAATTAATATTAGCTGCTGGACTGAAAATAGTCAAGCAACCAAAGATTTCCAGCCACCAGCATCCTGTGAGAATTAATTAAGGATTAGAGGATGAATATAACAAACAATAACAAACTGGGTAACAACAGAGCTACTGTCTCTGACTTTAAATCTACATTGTGGAGCAATATGGTGGCTGTGGTTAAGAGAGTGCACAGTGTTAAAAAATACTCCAGCAGCACTGCCATGCCTGATCTGTACTGAATATGGAACTGTAGTTCTACTTCTGACTACCCGTGACATACTTGTTTGCTTACCTGTTTTGATATGTAAACATTTATGCAAAATTTAGGTTATACTGAATAAAAAACACTGTTAAATCATAATAAAATGCAGCTGGTTTCTACTTGGATGGCAGAGTAGCTCAGTTTTCACCCACAGTCGAAAGACATGCTTGTTAAGTTATAATTCTTTTTAAGTGACCCTAAATTACTAGTCTAAATTACTATTGTTTGCAGTATAAACTGCTTTCTATATAAACTGACAGGGCTGCATAACCTAGCCAAGTCTTAACATATGATTAACAGACCATAATGTCTATGACAGCTGTGTTGAACCTTGTTGATGTAGATTGTGCCACCATTACATATGGGTTGCTTTTTAAAGCTTCTTAAAAATATATTAAGATACAAATGCCTTCTGCCCCGGTGAACTCATTTCTTAAACAGTGCAATGTCTCTTCTCTGAGGCAGCCCTTATGTGCTGAGAAAAGTTTTTATTAAGGGTTTGTAACAATTCCAAATTGCAAACAGGTATGCTGCATGAACCTTAACTGCAGATTTCAGGTACATCTACATCAGTCATTTTAGATAGAAAAGTAATCTCTACAGGAGCTATTCAGGGATATGTTGGGTGTCTCATATTACTACTAAAGCCCCTCGATATTGATTGCCCTCAATACACATTCCCTTTCTCTTGTGAGTCATGCTTTCAGTAGTTTGAGGAATATTTTTTTAAGAAGCAAATGAATAAAATAACAACTATAAGAGTGCACTAATTAACAGAAATACACAGAGGTTCAGAGGGACTTATGGAAATGCAGTAAATGAAAGGGAATAAATCAAATTATATTGTTTGACTACCACTTCAAACTGTCTAATCAAAGCCTACACACTATTCTATGCAAATTTATGAGCCACCACTGTGCTCTTACATGGCTCAATGTACTGGGCGTGTGTTCCAAATTTTCTATCACATCAGACAAAGATTTTTCTGCAAAGTATACTGTACATTGTTGCTAGAGCTTTTCAGAGCTGACCCATAAGATTCTTTACTTGTTATCTTCAGCATCATGGAAGAGGTATGCTTCGGATGCTTCTGACTCACTCACCCTCACACTTTATGAGGTACACCTCCATGTTTCTACACTCACTGTAAAGTCTGTCAGTTCCACTTACCATATAGAGGCTGAGAATAGTACGGCCCAAATAGTACCTGATTTGTGGTAGTACTGTGGGCATCTAGGTAGCATTGTACAAAGTATTACACATTGCACAAAATCATTATATTTATTAATAATTGATATATTTAATTTGGTAAGATATAACATGATGTTACACATGGTTTCAAATGTTTAATTACTGTTATATTATAGCCTTAGTTAAACTAAATGTAACTCTTGAAAACAACGATGATATTTGCAGTTAAGGACTAGAATGTTCAGTATAAATAGAATGTTTAATACACACATAAAATAGCATGTGATGTTTCCATGATGTAAAGAAGTGATATACTGTATATATTGAAAGTAAGTTAGCCTGATATATGTAATAAAAATGTTAATTTCCTCAAACTGTTTTTTCCTCAAAAACAGTTGACTAAAGTAACCATTATGGCACATAATTTAATTATAATTATTATTTATTTGTACCACTTGGCATGTAGGGAAGAATAATTTTACTGTCTATTTCCATAATGTGTTTATATTTTACGGGAAAGGGTACCTACTTTTACCCAACACTCATTTTTTTTGGTTTGATCCTTACCTGAGATATGACTCCAGGCATATCATGTTTTAATGATTTAAAGAAAATTTTTACATCCAGTCGCTAACAAAGGCAATCCACCTTTAGTCATACATACTGTATAACTAAACATACAAACAATTTATGCACACACACACACACACACACATACACACAGCAGTAATGAGTTTGCTGTGTTTTTAAAGGGATTAGCAATGTTAATAATCACATTTCATTCTCTTGGCAGAACAAAACAAAGCCATTCATAAAAAAACACGTTCATTTATGACTGCTTTAGAGGGGCTTAAATTTGATGCATGAATATTTTATCACAGCGAATGCAACCTAGCTGTGCACAAAATATACCTTCATTATGACATTGAAAAAAATGACACAAGAGCACAACACAGAGTGACTGTGCAACTATGGAAATGACAAATGAGCTAATCAATTTGTGCAATAGTAATACTCTGTTTTTGTTAAGAAGCCTGTACTGCTGGGGCTCACATAGCTCTATTAGAGAAAATACAAGCAATTGGGTTTCTCTTTCACCCACCTGTAGTTAGATGAAAGGTGGACTAAGATGAGCCAAAACAAAGGCTTGAAAATTGACAGAAATGAGCACTAGAGTAGCTTTTGGCCTTACAAGCAGCCTCTAGGAGGAGGTCTGAGAAAGGTTACATTAACTTATCTTGTCTAATACGCACCAGGTGGACCAGATTCAGCACCCACTAAGATGACCCTCTTTTTATACACAGAGACAAGGAACCCATTCAGAGATGGATAGAGGGAACGTTGCACTTTTCCTGGCCCACTAACATTCTCACCACACACTAAGATGCTTTGTGAGTTCCACATCCTTACTGATGCTCTGTATCACTGATCATAATGTAAGTTGCATTTTTATATGTAATGTACAATCATTCATCATGTCAATTTCAAGATTGAAGGCATGTGATACCCAAACTGTATGTGAATGATTAACAGACTGCTTGTAATAATTTGATCACAGCTTTTGATCTCGTGGCAGACAAGGAGAAAGGTAATGCTCAGTGCCAGTGCCAGTGCTGGGGAATATGGGGATATGCTAAGGGGTGCCAGTTTGGAACAATGGAAGTCACAGAACCAGAGTAAACCCATGCAAACACAGGGAGAACACATCAAACTCCAAACAAATAATATGAATTATATTTTATGTATAATATATATTATATTATAATATAATATATAATATTTATGAACTTTAGACCCCAGAACTCCTTCAGGGAAGACCACTAAAGAAGACGCAATACACAACACAGGCATGAATGTATGAAGTCACAATATCAGTTCACACAACACATCACAATATCCATTCATCTTTAAATGCACTGTAAAATAGGTTTTGGTAAAGTGATAATTATCCTTGAAGAAAATGAATATTTTCTTTCTTTTTTACACAATGATGCCTCTACTACTTCATTGGAATTCCTGTTTGGCTATCAGGTACAATCCAATATCATATCAATAGTTTTCCCCATTCATTTAAAGCCTAAGTAGGGATCTGGGAGGGGAACTAATTTTATTTTATTCACATTTAGAGATTTAAAAGCTCACTACAATTAAAATCTGTAATGACTAGGTATAATGGTCTGTGCACAAGACGGCCATGGATTTTTGTTTTTAAATGGGAAAATAATCGGACAATGAACAGTTTCATGCAGTTCCTCATTAAAAATACTGTAAAAGATTGTAAAAAGAAAATATTTTCCTTTTTAAAACAACCTCACCGATTTACCAATGTCAAAACAAAAATCCATGGCTGTCAATTACAGGGACCCATAATAATAACAGGGAAGCAGAGTGGCTCGGTGGGTAGGACCGCTGCCTCACAAGGTCCTGGGTTCTATCCTAGTGTGGTGCGGCATGGGTCCTTTCTTTGTGGAGTCTGCATGTCCTCCCCGTGTTTGCGTGGGTTTATTCCGGGTACTCTGGTTTCCTCCCATGGTCTAAAGTCATGCATGTTAGGTTAATTGGTGTCTCTAAATTGTCATTGACTTGTGTTTGCAAAACACCCCAGCCATGTAGCTAGAAACTGCTGCACGCCGGTGCCAAATCTGGATAAATGGGGAGGGGTAGCGAAAGCAATGGCAAACCACTCCACTATTCTGCCGAAATACATGGATCACATCGATGAAAGACAGAAATGTGTGGAGATCGATGATCCATCAAGTGACCGAGAATCAGACGTGACTGTACAATTAATCCATCCGTCCATCCATGTAATAACAACCAGAACAATCATTTATTTTGGGCAACATTCACATGCTGTGGATATGGTTGCATTTATTGTATTTTTTCTCCTTTAAGTGAACAGAGGAGGAAGCTGTAGCTGCTAAATGGCCAAATTTTGTAAGCGTGCATATTAGATGTTCTCAGTAAGCCCATAGAGACTTTTGGACCTCTTAACAGGCTTTAAGCGAAAAATTATAGTTCCATTGTTTATGTTGATTCACATACAGGACATCATGTGTTAGAAAACATTGCAAAGAGATCATAATGGAAGACATTATGAAGTCTTATGCATATTTTGTTAATGGTAACACTTCTAAAGTGTTTGAAAAGTGCATTGAACAGATGCACTGATATAGGTAAGAGATAAGGTATAATACAAGCAATTGTGAGTTAGAGAGATTTCTAAAGTGCCCAAGAGTGGCATGGATTTAGAACCTTAACATCTGCCCCACCACTGAGCTATTATATTCGCCTTAGTCATTATATCATGTGTACTTTCTATATTAATTAATTCATTCATTATTTCATTCAGTTTATTACCCTGTTAACCTTATTCAGGGTTGCAGGGTGCCAAATCAATGAATGTCATAAGCACATCCATGTACACCGGAAAAGTTGATTGAAAAACATTGCAAAACATTAGGCACATGCCTTTATAATGTGGGAGGAAATCCACAGAGAAAATCAACAGAGATGAAGGGAAACATGTAAACTCCACACAGGCAAAGTCTGAGTTGGCAATCGAACCAGGGATCTCGCTGGCTGTGAGGTGGTAATTGTGACCACTGCAACACCGTGCTACCCCATGTTCTATATAAACAATTAGAAATACGAATATGAAATTACTACGAATATGAAACTATTAAAAAAGAAGCATTTCACTTTATTTCAGAAAAACAAATTAAAAGCCAAAGAAAGTAGTTCGATTATACTAATGAGATGCAAACTCAAATATCGTGATTGAGTAGCAAGTGATACATTTACGGGGGTGAACAGAGGCATGTCAAACTGGATGAGAGTGCCACATAATGACTGTTCAGCAGGGTGTATGATTACCCAAGACTGCCAAAACACACTGACGGAGATGGGGCATGGACAGGTTCAGATTGTCCAGCAGTTCTTGTGGGATCATCCATGTATTCATTTTGAATATCCCCTTATTTGTGTGAGCAGTGTTTCATTATTCATTTAAGATTTATAGGGCCTTTAACATTATGTATTCCTTTATCCCTTTCCCTTAGTTTCCTCTGCTGACATGGTAGATGTCTCTCCAGTTTAAGCAGAAGGAATCAAAAAAGGTTTTTGGTGTGAAGTGAGCCATTCAGAACACAAGAGCAGATCCACTCCAGAGTCCCTAGGCAGTGCTATCAAAGAGCTTCTCTACAGCTGATCATTAGCAATTTCAGAGCCTCAGGCAACTCTGGGACCCCAGACTGAGCAGTATAATTTAGCGTCTGTCTCAGTCATGCAATCACAAGGCCACACTGTACTTTTAGCATTCCCAGCTAAAAAGTGCAGAATGGGAGCCATTTTTAACTTATTTAGTTGTAAGTAGATTTGTGTATTGTTCTAACTATTACAAATAAGAATGGAATTTCTGGTAAGTATAATTAAGTACAGCTGTTTAAACATTGTGGCCAAACTTAGGGTTACATGCACGAGAAACAATCCTAACAACACAGCTAAGGGTTGGAAAAAATGTGCAACATTCACATACTGTGGATATGGTTGCATTTATTGTATTTGTTCTCCTTTAAGTGAACAGAGGAGACAGATGTAGTTGCTAAATGGCCAAATATTGTAAGCGTGCATATTAGACGTTCTTATGAAGCCCATAGAAACTTTTTAGACCTCTTAACAGGCTTTAAGCGAAAAATTATAATTACTTCCATTGTTACAGTTTATTTACATACAGGACATCCTGTGTTAGAAAACATTGCAAAGAGATCATAATGGAAGACATTGTGACATTATTTGTGAGTGATGATTATTAGTAGGCAAGAATAGTCTAGTTATCATATATTCTGTACCACTTTACTATTATAGAAGATAGTATGTATACAATTGTTGATGAGTGAGTAATCATTAATTGAAACACATAATAAATTATGAGTCATCATGAATATGTATAAAGTCAGAGCTTTATATATTATTATAATAATATATTAATTCACCTAGTAATTAAGGTACAGCATGAATGTCAAGCATTACTAAAGCATTATTAAGTGTTGCCACTTTAATTGTATTTTAATTTCAGAGAAAAAATAAAGAAATTTAGAAGAACAGATTAACTGGTCAATGACAAACAATTATTCTAAACGAATGTTCATTAAAAACAAATAACAGTCTAAGAAATAATGCATTTTCTGTTGCTAAACTTGTTGTAATGGGTGCATACATTAATACAACACATTAGTTTCTATATCACAATTATTCTATGTGTAATGAGCATAAATAGTAAAGTCTCGCTGTGTTAAGAACTTCTCCCATGCATCAAGGGGATGTTAGTAAAGCACACACTGAGGAGTGGAGATTGTATGTCCTCTCTATATCTGTGTGGGTTTTCTCCAGGTACCCCTCCAGTTTCTTACCACATTCCAAAGACTAGCAGTAATTGGTCACTCTAAAATTAGCCTGGTGTAAATGTGTCAGGCTATAATACTCCTGTCAAGAATAATCATTGATGCTTTTGTAATGGTGAACAAACAAATAAATCCAAATATATCACTACCAGTTAATTCAGTTAATCACACAATCAAATATAGTTCAAGACTAATTGCAAACATTTCTGCTACAGCTTGGAGCAGTGGAATCAATTTTTGTAGGTGGTATACCTGAAACTGTAATAATGTGTGTTTTCAGGCAGAATGATTTAATGACCTATTTGGATATAATTTTCATAGCACAAAAAAGTAGAAAATAGTTGGTGGTCAAAAAATTATGCATATATATATATATATATATATATAGATAGATAGATAAAATTATAGGTCTACTAAGGTCTACTAAGTGCCTGACAGTGATCATGGACAGGTGTGACCTGTTTTCGTGCTTGTCGGTGTATCAAACAATCATCTATATTGGTGTTCAACAAATGACCTTTTTTCACCATTTAAATATATATATTTAAGTGATTTTAAAAGTGGCGTGGGTGTTGGTGTTAGACTAATTGGTCTCAGTATTTCTGAGCTCCTCTACTTTTTCCACTGGAAAGTTATCTGGTAAAAAATTTGTCTTTGCAAAAACACAGCGTCTGATGTTTCAACCCCATACTTCATGGTTGGTGTTCTTAGTGTTGTACTCAACCTTCTTCTTTCTGTAAACACGGAGTGGAATTCAAACCAAGAAACTAAATTTTGGTCTCATCTGACCGCATGACCTTCTCCCATACCTCCTCTGGATCATCCAGATGTTCCTTGGTGAACTTCAAATTGGCCTGGACATTTGCTGTTGTGAGCAGGGGGACCATGCGCCCATGCATATATGACCTTGGAATGAGGTCATGTTAATGGAGTACAATTTGTGAATAAACAAAACTGTTATTTTTTTACTTTGAAACCACAGGTAACGATATTGCTATTTATCATGCGGCAGTAAACATACTTTATAATGTTACATCATTTTTAATCTCAATATCTACAAGATTAGGGAAGAACCAACTCTGCATAACCAAATAATCCTTAATTCCCCACAGCAGTGTGATAAATAGTGTCCAGAACATGTCACACAAGGAAGCAACACACTGTGGTTTCTGTGAAAATAACAGCTCCTGAATAAGTAAATAGCCCAAATAATTTAATAATAATGTTAACAACTATTGTTGAGCAGTTTTATTGTGTATTACACCTTTCACTGGCATGATATTTGCAAAGAAAATATTTGATATTTAACAAAATGGGACAGTCAGAGTTTATCAGTCTGTTGATTTAAGTCTTATAATCTGGGTTAATAATGAGGTTCACATGATATGATATGATATGATATGATATGATATGACATGACATGACATGACATGACATGACATGACATGACATGACATGATATGATATGATATGATATGATATGATATGATATGATGGGTTGATTTCTGGGTTTCTGATGGGTTGAGATTACTAGCCAAAACCTGGTAGGAAAAAACTAATCTTGTTAACATTAATATGGTTTCTTTTTTATGATGTCATTTACTAATGACCCATTACTATTCTTTTTAAACAATAGATTTGAATTATTTTTAACTAGCTCCCACAGTTGCAATTATTTTTATTCATAATGTCAATGTTGCACACCACATAACACCACTGGATGGGTTCTTCCCATTCTGTTTTGCATAAAACCATGACTGCAGTGTGCTTATCAGTGTGCATATCAGCCCTTTACAATAATTATGCACATGTACGAATGGAATACCACTTGTGTGTTCAGCTTTCGTAAACTTCATTTAGATTGCCCATTTGGTGCAGTTTGTATTTCTTGGCATTTGCGTGTCTGTGTCTCAGACCAATTTGTCAGTCCAAGCATGCTTTGTGCACTGCCAGCTCTGAGATGATGGCCATGCTCTGATCGTGGCGGCACCCTGGGACAAGGCCAAGTGTTTCACACACACCAAACAGGGACAAAGGAGTTTGTGGTTGCTGATCCCTGTCTCTGAGGGAGAGGAACAGAAGAACTTGGCTTTACAGAACTTCTTGATACAAGTAAAGAGCTCAGCCACTAGAATGTGTATCACAAGATACAGCTTGCTCTGAATATGGGCTCGAGCTGTACTGGGCTTTGGGTCTGAGTCTGAAAATGTTAATCAGTGTTTGAAAGCTGAATAATTAGCATTTAAAAGAAACTCATAAAGTCCACAGTGTTTCAGTGAAATGTTTCAACATCTAGCCAATACATTATTACTATTCACTTTTCACATCATACTGTGTCTAAGAGGAATAGATCACTGACAACATTTTACAAGGCTTCTTTGTTACTATAGGTACACCCGTTGCCGCAACTCCTACAATTCACGACATATATGTCACTTTTCACTTTAATGGAACGAATTCAAAATGTCTTATGAAACATGTTGTCCTTGCTGATTCTATTATCATCATATTTTCTCCTTTATATTAAATGAGGTACTTAGGTCTCACTTTCTTCAATTTCATTACTTATTACTTCTCAAGGTCTATATTTTGTAACTTTTATGTTCTCTTTGACCTTACCTGGTATACTGTAGCACCAGCAGACCACTCAGTGTCAACCTCTTTATAATTGATTTAAGGTATTTAATTCAGTCCCATTGCATGTGTTTAGAATCAAGCACCTAGTCATGCAGTCCGCGTTTACAACCATTTGTGAACCAATGCGTCATACTAAATAGCTCACTGAATTTGAGTGTGATACTGTAATATAATTCCACAGTTGTAAGTTAGTTAGTGAAATATTTTCTCTCTTAGATATTCCACCATCACCTGTGAGTGGTATTATTGAAAAGTGGAAGCTGTAAAGCTTGGAGGGGAGATAATGTGTCCCAGTCATAAAGCAAGATCCATAAGGCATGGTTGGTTGTTATTGTATTGGGAGTTTTGTATGGAAGTGATTGATTGACCCACACAAAGCCCTGACCTTGCCATCAAACACCTTTAGAATGAACTAGAACAGAGATTGTGAGCCATCGACTATCATCAGTGTGTGACCTGACCAATGATCTTCTGGATAAAACTCCATATTAATGCTCATGGATTTGGAATAAATAATACATATATAAAACCTCCTGTAAATGTAATGTGTAGGTCTACCAATGCATTTGTTTATATAGCATTTTTGTATGCGTTAAAGTGACTTTAACTATGTTTTCTAGATCTTTTATAACACATAGTTAGTCTTTTATATTTTAAACTTTTAAAAGTAGAACCTTATGGACTCGGTGTGTATTTTATCATGTAGCACTTTGAGGTTCCTTTCGAATGTAAAGTGCATTACAAATAACATTTTATTATTATTATTATATTAATATCTAGTTTCTAGTTATTATAGCTATAGCATTTATGATGTTTTATTTAGTATAGCTTTCTCATTCAGAAGCCTAGACTAAAGCTTTGTGATGAACAAAGTACCTGGTATTCCCAGTTCTTTTTAGTTGAGGCTGTAAAAAGGCTGCTCAGATCAGAGCTAACCTGATAGCAATAAAGTAAGATCCCATTAAAAGTCATGTCTCAGTTCGAAAGGAATATAAATCAGTGCATTACTAATTGCTAATTATTATTTTATTTAAGTGCATTTAGAATTGTTCAAACCTTATTATATGTGGCATTACGACTGATCTAAAATAAATTTACATTTTCATCAGCAGTTGTGCTGAGGAAGACTTACAGCTGATACCGTTTTATATGCTACAGTCCAACTGAGGGTTATAGACCTTGCTGAAGCATATTGGCAGTGCTGGGATTTAAATATGCTGGTCTTTAACTCTCAATCCTCAAAATTTGGGTTAATAATCCAACAGCTAAACCACAGTGCCACCACTGCTCCCATAAATAGAGAATTAATGCACCAATTTGTACAACAACTTATATTGTTGAAATAATAAACAGATATGACAAGGGTAACAAGAAAATAGGAGCAAAATTATATTTTTGTTATATTATTGTTTGATTGATGTCAGACTTTGGTAAAATATTATTCAGTAGTAACTGTATTTTGATTTGCTTGTGAGGAGATTTTAATTTTCAGGGTGCTTTCATTCATTTCTTTTGATCCATAGGTCTCTCACCAAGCAATAAGAACAGATCATTTGGAGTTATATACAACCAACGTGTTGAACCGCTGCTGTGGTGGTGCAGTGCAGTACCAAATTACCTAGCATCAACCTCCAGGCTATGACAAAACATTATGGTTTGGGATCTAGAGAATATAAAATAAGGTAGAGTAACATGGGTGTATTGACAGAGTGGTATTTTCAAACTAGTACTGACAAGACTGCTTGGCTCAAATTCCAGTTCCAAAGTATAATTCCCCTGACTTTCAGTGAGGCCTTAAAAAGTTATGTGCTATATGCTGTTTTTCCAACCTGCTTCACTTTGGTCGCCTACTAATTACATACAGTACATACTGCTGTTACTGTGTATTAATATTTTTTAAGTGTTAAATAACCATAAATAATCATTTTTCAGTGTCTTTATTATTCAGTAATACAATCAGAAAATACAGGAAATTTGTATGCAGAATTAAAAGATGACAAAAGAACCGCTTCTTTAGGCTACAGTGGAAAGCATGTAGAGAGGCATCCCTTTCCACATACATGTAGCATTTGGTAGCTTCACCTGTTGGCTATTTTAACCCTTATATTTCAAAAGGAGAACAGGGTGGAAAGGTAAAAACATACTAAAGATCACAAAGATTGGAATGAAGATCAGACTAGAAATAGACTAACTAGAAATAGAGTACTATGGAGAAATGAGTCAAAGTTAAAATATTTGGGTCCAATCATCAACAATATGTTATGAAGGATCAACCATTGCTAAAACAACAAATCATCTGTAGTAAATGAGTCTAGAAAATGTATTGGCGTTAGAAAGAGAATGTCTGAGCTGATATAAAGTTTTCACAGAAGAAGCTACGCAGAAGACACTGTTATACTAAATTATGTCTGCCAGATGGTTACTTCTGCCCAACATGAACTCGACCTGACCCCAGCATGTTGCACTTCCAATGACATCAGTTCTATTACCTCGTGTGCATCACCAAGTCATTTTGTGTCTCTTTGTTTACATTCATCACTGGGCTTTTGCCCGTTATCCTCTTTATGACTCTCAATATAAGCATCATAACTGTCTACTTCACTATTGCTAGATTTGGACTGTTTCCTTTCTCAGTAAGAAATTCTCACTTATATGTATTATGCAAGTTTATGTGTTTGATACACATAAATAAACGTGAGATTAAAGAAAGAAACAGATCGTACATTTTGTCAGGCATTTCTTTTTTTCCATACACTTAAATGACAATAGGAAACAGGTAAATATGAAATCCAATTGCCTCATCTATTTCTTAACAAAATGCTGACCTGCCTCCACACACTTCATTCTTCAAGACAATTAGTGGAGCATCTACTCATAGTGTATTTATTCCAATGTCTTTACAATGTTCATTACCAAATACCTTTCATTTTTCCATTCTATTATGAGTCTTCTGAAGAACTTTTTATGTTTCTGTCTTAAGTCTATGCTTAAGGATATAAAAAAGCATATATCACTTATCATATGAATAGACAATACATTATGGTGCCTGGCATAAGTGTTTAGTTGTATACAAATGTGGATATAAAGCATGAATATATACTTTTATAATGTCACACAAATTATTATATTGGGGAATATAATGTGTGGATGGAGCAACGTTAACTCCCTAGCCCACCATTTCAGAGACTGTCTGAGAGCACTTCAGAACCCACCACTGGTTTGAGAGTCAGTAGTGTCTTCTGATCAGTTAAAGTGTCTCACAGGCATCATAAGCCATGTCCAAGGGAGACAAGTCAAAACAGGAGAGCTCTCTAGCACTGCATCAGTTACTTCTGCTGCAAAAGACTGGTGTCCTGCTTCCACTTGAATTCTGAAACAGGTTCTCAGAAACCTTTGACCTTAAAAATGGGCATTCTATATTGTATATTATATTAATTATGTCATATCTATGTAATATTACCAGTATTACTATAAGGTTCAAATTAAATGACGCAACACTGACTGATGTACAATAGCATCCTGGTTCTGCATACTAAACAGAAAAGCAGTGAAGCAAAAAACAGAACACAAAATCTTGTGTTTTCACTAGTAATGTTTTTTTTTGTTGGTGGGGTATACAGCTCACATAACACGCTTAACTGTGTTATAATGCATCACTTAATTTGTGGTTATAATGTTATTTATAAACAAATGTTTATAATGTGTTGTGCATGTGGCATTAATAGCCGTTTTCAAAGCATTTAAACAACGTATTCCTTCTGACAAGTAATATAGAGTAAAACATGCATTTTGTTATGTACTTTTACTTTGCAACATTTACAGAACCCATATTAAATAACCCTAATGCTATTTATGTCCCTTGTATTATTATGTTAGCTATATGTAATTCATTTTTATGTACATGGTTTTGTTTTAGAGAGCATTTATGAGTGAACCACACCATAGTTTGCTGTTCAGAAGAGTTACTCAGTGTGTCTGGTTTCCCATATCACTACACCTCCTACACAAAGAAATAAATAAAGAGCTAATTTAAAAAAAGACAGTGTCCCATCGTCTCCGTTCACGAACTGTCCTTCATGATGATTAGACCAGTTGTAACGTCATGCTTCTCTTAATCCAGCAGATCCACTCACTCGAACAGAGCCATCAGGCAACTATGGCCTGGGCCAGATGCACACACACACACACACCACAAATAACCTACAAGTTATTTACCTTGTTCCCCACTACTATTGTGAGGTGGTAAGCTAATGGCTTTGGGCAGGGATGAGGCTGGGCTTTGTGGTTCTTAACACAGCACAGTGGATCAAATCGGGTTTTCACATTGCCAAAGGTCATGTGTGGCCAGAGGCATTCCAGCACTTTTTTGTGGCCCAGTGGATGTAACCCTTTTTTGGGGGAGAGCAAGCAATTATATTGATTTATGTTAAGAATTTCAAATGTCAAATACAGCCACAGGAGGAGAAAGGTTAATTGTTTAATAGGACCCTTGTGTTATTTTATTGTAATTTTTTTTTCTCCTTCCAGGGAAAATTACACTCTTCATATTAGCAAATGAAAGATAAGTGTAAGAGTTTATTTTCAATCAGCCAAACAGCTATCTCAAACCTGCACAAGCTGTATGCTAGGCTTTAAAGTACACATATTTGAACCAGAATTTTTCTGATCATAATACAACATAATACATAATGCCTTATGATGAAAGTGCATTTCACTAAATCCTCCCCTCTTTAGAAAAAAATAAAAATAAACAGGACAGTCTGTAATAAATTGAACATCCCACTGTAGGACATTACTACAGTACTTATTTATTAAAGCTTATCCCAACTGGAACAACGGCCAGTTTAATAACATGTTAAAATATACTTGTTCTACTGTATGACTCAGTGGAGGACACAAATCCTCCAAAAGATAATAACTATGTAATCCCCATTCCCATATGAAGCCATTTCAGGGCCACCAGAGCAAGCCAGTGGTGAATCTACACAGCATAAAGCAACGTGAACTAAAATACAGAGTAATTAAAAAGAGAGATAGTTCAATTTCTGACCACACTGCACACATTACCCCTGTGTAATTGCCTCTATATTTATAAATGCATGACACTGAGGTGCTAACCTACACCACACTCCAGAATCACCCCGAACCCTGTGCAGTGACCCGAGCACTCTGCAGCATCAATGAGCGTGCTCCCTGTATTCGTGCATCTAGATAAAATGCTGTGAGAGGTGCTCAGCTTGATTCATTTGCTTGACATTACTCAGCGTTGTAATTAAGAGCACTGTGACAACATCGAGCTGATTGTTATCTGCATCTATG
Organism: Parotocinclus haroldoi; assembly: GCA_034779995.1. Classification (NCBI taxonomy): domain Eukaryota; kingdom Metazoa; phylum Chordata; class Actinopteri; order Siluriformes; family Loricariidae; genus Parotocinclus; species Parotocinclus haroldoi. The sequence goes on along the minus strand of JAUZST010081985.1, from coordinate 1,632 downwards.
TGGCTAATGAAAACATGCTGATTGTTATGCAAATCAATTTAAATAATAAAGATAATCAAAACAGTGAAAGGGAAGGCATCGTGGAGTGGAATAAAATAAGTGAACTGTGTGGCCTCTCGTCCAATGTTCTGCAGGCAAAGTCTATTAATAACCTATCAGAGAAGTAAATAAGCTTTCTTCCTCTGCCAAAACAGTGATTCTGAGTCTATCTTGGCCATGCTCTGGGGTCTTTGCAATCCTTCTAACTGCTTAAGAAGAGAAAGGACAAGGGAGTGGGCATGAATGATGAGTCTCTTTCTTCTTTTTTCATTTTTTTGCCTTTTACTTTACCACCGCACACTTTATCTTCTTCACAATCACTCTGTCTTTTCCTTCCTCTCTCCTGTCTCTCTGTATATCTTGGCTCCTCTTTTATCTACTCCTTGGCCACACAGGCAAATCCAGCCGAGGCTCGGCTGCTGGATATAACCGAGGTCTGCTGGCAGCTAAAGAGGCACAGCTCTGCCTGGTTGGCACTCACCGCCTGCTGCGGGCTGTGGGCCATCCCTTCCCAACTTCCCTCAGCCCTGGGGGCGGCCTCAGTGTGGAACAGAGAACAAGTCGTTGCCACCTACAAGCCATTGTCTGCTGGGAGGAAAGATTGGAGCCCTTTGCTGTTGTGCCGGGTCCGCTGGAGTGCTCATTATGGCTCTGTGGGGACTAGAGTCCAGGGCATCCAATGTGTGGCTGAGCAGCTCATTATAACCACCTCTGAGTCAGTGGAGCCAGAGAGACAGAGCCCAGAGAGAAGATAGTAGAAAGGAGGTCTGCCATATTAAACTTAATAGGAGCCACGTGGAGACACTAGAGCACCTTGTTTAGCCCCTTACTGAATGGTGTAACATGACCTAACGCTTTTTTTTTCTACATCCCAGTGTATAATAACATCACAGTTAAGGTTCTCCCAGTCTTGCAGAGCCAGATTTATAAGGACGACACATATCAGTGTAATGCAATGTATTGCAGAAGGCACACAAGGCTACGCCCAAAGGCATCTCCACATAAACCTGCTCCATACCGCATGCAAAACACACTAGTTGAAGAAGTCTTCAAAAGTCTAGGTGATTTTCACCACCTCCCACAAGATCACACAGAGGAACATGCAAACATTTTAATATTGACTTAGTTTTAACTTAAGATTAAGCAATGATTTTCAGTGCCAAGTCAGTAATATAGGACAACTTCATCTTTATCAAATAACATCATCAGTCAGGGGGATGGAATGAATAATTCATCATGTTAGTCACCTAATCGTGGTTTTGGTTACCGAGTTAAATTTCCCCCCAATTAAAATGTAATATTAAAGAACCAGTCGATAAATCTATTTATGTCTAAGATCAAGGAAACCTGTATAAATCGAACTCTGTGTTTCCTGCTATTGGTACACAGACTCTGGTTTGATTACAGACCTGTGTGAAGTTTGCATATTGTCCAGTGTCTCAAGCGTTCCCTCTGAGTACTCAATGTTTCTTCCACATTCCAAAAGCTAGTCAGTTGCTGTCATTTAGTGTCATTGTTTGTCTTGTTTATTGTTTGGCTTCTTTAATGATCTTAGCCACACAAGGTTATATCCACACAGAAGTCACATATATA
>JAUZST010081974.1:0-20443 GCA_034779995.1 Parotocinclus haroldoi | reverse complement strand
ACACACACACACACACACACACACACACACACACACACACACACACACACACACACACACACACACACATAAACACAACTGTCTCTTTGTCCTAGCCACTGAAAAATACCTTTAGGGCCTGATGCTGCCACCACATTGCTTCATTGTAAGGGTGTGTTTGGGCAGGTGATATGCAGACATGACATTTACAATACTTAGAGCCTTTTAGGTGCCTTCATGCGTCTGTTACATGTCATGTGGCTGCAGTCTGGCCGCTCTGCTTTGAAGCCCAGATTGGTGGAGTGCTACAGAGATGGTTGGCTTTCTGAAAGTTTCTCCCATCCGCACCCAGGAATTTCACTGACCACTTGGCTTTTGGAGAAGTCCCTTCTCCCTTGATTACTTAGTTTGGTGAGGTGGCCAGCTTTAGGAAGAGTCCTGATTCGTCCAGAATTTTTAAATTGAAGAATTATGGCAGCCACTGTGCTCTTGGGAACTTTCCGTGCAGCAGAATCTCCTGTAGCCTTCACACAATCCTGTGTCTGAGTTCTACTGGCAGTTGGTTTATGCTCAATATGCTTTGTTATCTGTCTGACCTTTTATAGATAGGTCTGTGCCTTTTCAAACCATGTCCACACAACTGAATGTACCACAGGTGGATCCAATCTAGGTGTAGAAACATCTGAAAGATGATCAAGAGAAATGGGAGGAACCCAAAGCAAAGGGTCTGAATGCTTATGTCCAATATGAGATTGTAGTCACCTTTTTAATATGTATGTAAATATAATGTTCTACACAGGGTTGCTGGCCAGCTGGTGACCATCCAGTACCTGGAGTAAACCCATGGAGACACAGGGAGAACATGCAGACTCCTAAAATGATATTTAATAATTAAAAAACATATATTTTGGAAGGGTTAAAGGGTGTGAAAACGTTCCTTGTCGGCTCACACTGCTTTCCTTCCCTCCTCTCACTTTGGATTAATTTTTTGCCTGTTCATAACCATATCACGGCCATAATGAAGATCAATTACACAGAGCGATTTAACGGGTATCCCATATTCAACGAGGATCCTGTCTAAAGTCCAATCAATCAATCACAGTGTTTTCTGCTTTTCTAGGCCACAAGTCATGCTTGGGGGTTTGTTAATGTAACAAGATAAGAATCCTCTCTCATTGCCTCAATTCACCCCAAGAGCTTGGAAGAATATACTTATAGGAGGGCGTTAGGTGGGGTGGAGGGTTGTAGTTTGACGTCAGTGGTGCACAGTAAACACTGCAGATGGCAGGACTAAACTTTACATGAACCCGCAGCGATCGGCTTGGCTTGGCTTGGCCTCTGCTTTCAGTCATGTTGCAACAGGAGGGTGTAGGGTGAGTCCAGTGAAAACATCTGGAGACGGCCTGACCACTTGGATAAATATTGGCTGATTGGAGGTCACGTGGCTGAATGTAGGCTGAGGCGCATGGCCTCAGGTTGGTTTGTGCTGCAGCTTGAAGTTCCTAGAAAGTTTCTTGCCTAATCATCTGGAACAGATATGCAAACAATTTTGAGGGGTTACGCCTCAAACACGATTAGTCAGGCTCAGGTATGAGGTGGGGGAGAAACAATTACCCCACCCCAAAATTATACCCTGGGGGAAATAAAAGTAGTATGTAAAAAAACACATCCAGTCCTACATTTCAAAACATAAAAAGTTGGGACAGGGGCGTTTTAGTGATTTCAATCAGGTGATTCTAATCATGATTTGGTACAAAAGCAGCATCCAGGAAGGGTGGAGAGTAAATATGGCCTTTGGATCACCAGCTTATCATAATATGTGTAAGAAAATTATTGTAATGTTTAAAAATGATGTTCCTCAAAGAAAGATTGGAAGGAATTTTGACATTTCTCCACCTACAGAGCATAATATCATTAAACGATTCGGAATGTGGAGGAATTTCAGTCCTAAAAAGCCTAAACTGAAGAGGGGTGATCTCTCTGCGCAACCCTCAGAGAGCACTGCATCAAGAACCGTCGTTCATCAATACCTGATAGAGGCACATGGGTAAGGGAAACTTTTATCAAACCTTTATCAAGCTCTACAATACAGAGTTACATTCACAAATACCACTTAAAACTTTACTGTACAGAAAAACAAACCTCGTGTTAACCAGGTCCAGAAGCTCCACCCACTTCTCTGGGCTCTGAGGCATCTAGAATGGACCATCACCATGGAAACTAGGATTGTGCTCAGACCAGTCAGTATCTTTTTTTGGAAGAAATGGACGCTGTGTGCTCTGGACTAAAGGCGAAAAGAAAAGCCTGACTGACCAGACTGTTATGATGAGTCCAAAATATTTTGATCTTTTGGACTTCCTTCGCAATATTCTTTGTGAGATTTGGTTATGATGGTCAAAATACTGCTTTATACTAAACACCTGCACTAAGAGTTTCTTGGGATTCCAAACACTTGTCTTCTGCTAAACAGCAGGATTTTAGAGCTGCCCTTTTAATACAATTAATTAGTCAAACAGACTAGTAACAGAAACCTTTCCTTAATAAGCCTTCACTTGATCGAATTTGTCTGGTCTCTCTCTTGCTTTACTGAAATTTCAGCTGTTTTCATGCCATTTGCAGGACTTCTCACTTTTAATCTCCAGACAGATCCTTCTTCCTTCTCATTCTGTATGAAAACTGGGACTCGTTTGGAAGGTTTCCTTATAATCACGATCAGCTTGGAAAATAATTTTCAAACCTGTCTGAGACCGGAGACCGATTATATAAAACAATATGAGAAACAAACCAACAACATTTCACTTGCGTTATAATTTTGTAAAAACTTTGTGTTGTTCTGGATAAAATCTGACTCGTCGTGTAATGGGTTTTCTACCGTTTTGAGATTGAGGAACTGAGACTGAGAGTGAATGCACCTCTTATGTGTGATGAATGTTTTACTTGTCAGTTACAGTAAATGAAAGGTTTATCAGAACAGAGAGGAAATGAAACTTGGTTAAACACCTGAGGACCTGTCCATTGTTCTACTTTCTTTCCAGAGTTGGTGTGTACAGCGTGTTGTGTTCACCACTGGTTCCCAACCTTGTTCCCTTTGAGCATCCAGATCAAAAGAATAAAGTCATTAATTCATAAATATTTATGGACAGAAATTCACATTGAATTGCTTTTTTCCCTTTTCTTTTGGGTCCTTTTATATATTTTATAGCTCCTTTTCCCTTTTTGGCTCATTTTTTTTTCTTTTATTTTCTTGTGTGGTTAGGAGTGTGGTTAGCATTTCTGTCTCACATTCCGAGATCCTTGGTTCAATCCTGACCCTGAGCTCCACCTGAAGTTTGCATGTCCTCCCTGTTACTACGTGGGCTTTCTCTAGATACTCTGGCTTTCTCCTTACGTTTTGAAAAACATGTGTTAGATTAATTGGTGTTACCAAAGTAGAGCACACGCACGCTCTATGATGGATGGCGCCCTGTCTAAAGTACTTCTTGCCTTGTTCCCTGTGTCGCCGGTTAGGCACCAGCTCTACCGTGACGCTGACTAGGATAAGACAATAAATAAATTAATGATTGAATGAATACAATTAGTGCGCTATTGTAATTTTATAAAATGTGCCAATTGTTTTTTGACAAATTCAGAGCACCTCGGGAAAGACAAAGTCTTGAGCACACACTGTGATATTTGGCACCCTCTTGAGGGGGACTCAAACCCTAGTTTGAGTCATGGCAGTAAGGAAAATATGGACCAACCTCTCAAAGTAAAAACTATTATATTTGAGTGCTTAGAAACCTGTAAGTGAGAGCCTTTTACTTTGATTTAAGTTGTGTATCAAAGCATTGGCCTATTTTGTGTCTAACTGATTGTGAAATAGGGCTGTGTCTTTTGTCTGCATTGTAAAATACAGCTTACCTGCAGTTGCCCTGACCAGGACTGACAGGATTCTCAGGTTTCTGACGGCATGATTTTTAAAATTTATTTCAAGTATCAAACTCTCTAACAATGGGGCGATCAGATCGACCAAATAACTTAACACGTCTTTGGGATGTGTTAAGAAATGGGATTACTTTGAGAAATAAGGAGAACGTGATATGGGGAGAACCCCATATGGCAACAACTGTGCTCTCTATCATAGGCACCAGACCCCGGGGATGAAAAAAAAAGCCCCATGAAAAACATTTAAACTTTTTACACGGAACGCTGCTTTACTTCTAAGCCAGTTAAAATGACATGAAACTTCAGCACATATAATCGTAAGAAGGTGAACTCATGTTCATAACGTACCTCTTTACAGAGATAGGGAACGCTTTAAAATCTTAACCATCTTAACTCTAAAGCTTCTGCCAGACCGTGCTTGTTCACCAGTCAAACCAGCACAGGCCAGTTTGCACCGGCATGAAACGGGGCTTTGCTGTTTTTTAGCAGGATGCAGCGTTTCATCTAATCTGCCTCTTGATTTCATGCATCACTCTTAGTTTGTAAATTGTTAAATTTGATACGCACGTTTTGGCAAGCTCTAACAGGAGCTTCATGTAACTCATTTATCAGTCTGACAGAAGGCACCCATGTTTTCGTCAGAACTTCTTGATCAGTCAGGTGGCACGGTGGCTCGGCGAGTAGGCCGCCCCACAGCAGGGAGGTCAATCACAGGGTTCGATCCCAGGGTGGAACAGCCTGGGTCCTTTCTGTGTGAGTGGCTTTAATCTGGGTACTCCGGTTTCCTCCCACAGTCCAAAGAGATGCGTATTTACCTAATCGAGTAGTCTAAATTATCATTGACTTGAGTATATATGTGAAAAGTCCTGATATAACGTCGCGTGTGCCGCTGAAATAGCCACTGATGCTGATAGTGACGTTTAATCAACAAACTATATCAGTCTCTATACTTAAGGACAACCTGTGCCCCGTATAAGAAAGTGAAAATGAACTCTCATGATTCAAGGGAGAAAGCAGAAGGTATATTGGTTCACTGCATTAAAATGTGTATATTTTCTCATATACAAAACATATCTGATTTATTTGTTTATTGAATGTCACATGAGCATCAATGGCTATTCATGACATGAGCAAAGTTACACATGTAGTCATGATCAAGACGGGCATCAGAAGATGACTTTCAACATGTCATGGTTGTAGGTGCTAGACGGGCTGGTCTGAGAATTTCAGAAACTGCTCACCTAGTGGGAAAATATATCCATTGGGGCCAGTTCTGTGGGTGAAAAAGCCTCGTTGAGAGCTTTTTTGTAGTTGTAATTTGCATTGAGCAGTATATGTTTCCAAAAACATTCTAGATTCTGTTTCCCTTCAGTGAAATGCACTCAGAATTTATGGTACTAAACTTCTGCAAACAGCTGCTACTAAAATAATAATAATAATAATAATAATAATAATAATAATAATAATAATAATGGGCAGTACGGTGGCGCGGTGGCTACCTCACAGCAAGAAGGTCAGGGTTCAATCCCAGGGTGGAGCGGCCTGGGTCCTTTCTGTGTGGGGTCTGCATGTCCTCACTGTGTCTGCGTAGGTTTACTCCGGGTACTCTGGTTTTCTCCCACAGTATAAACACATGCGTGTTAGGCTAATTGGTGTCTCTAAAAGTGGCCCTTAGTGTGTAACTGTGTGCATGACTGTGTGTGTGTGCCCTACGATGGATTGGCCCCCATTTAGAGTTGTTCCTGCCCTTATGCCCCTGGCTGGCCCACCATCCCGTGTAGATTAAGCGGAAGATAATGAATGGATGGATGATAATAATAATAATAATAATAATAATAATAATATTACTGCTACTTTCTGTAATTATTATGGTAAAATACTATGCTTGATGTGCTGTAATGAAAGAGATTTATTAAACGCTTTTCTGCACTTTTAAAGTAGGAAAACCCAGATATTTGGAAAGCTTGTAATAAATGACAGACTGGTTCTTTATGTAAAGCAGGTTTATGGATAAAATTAAGCTGCTTAATTTAGGGATTTAGTGAAGGTGGGTCAGTTTTGACCCATAGGACAAGTGGAGGGCTACAGCCTCTTCTAAGTTTTCACAGGATTCTAAAATACATCATAATATAAAAATGGATCCATTTAGATGAGTTGTACCATGACGTATACTGGAAATGAGATAATCCGATAAAACCAGATTAGATTAAAACCATATTTACAGTCGTCTCATGGTATAGACAGATATAAAGCAGAGAAATGTCTTGTCCCTCATTCTCATTCAGTACTTAATGAAGGCCTAATTAAGTCAGTCATTCTTTAATTGCATACATTTTAAAATTGATTAATTTCTATAATGGAATTATAATTAATGGTGGATTGAGGAAAGGAGGGGCGGCGGGTATGATGAGCTGTAGGCTGAAAGAGAAACGGAAAAAGAATGCACTTACACACGAACACACACACACACACACACACACAAAGTATAATTGTTAAATTATTTTTTGTTTTCCATTTATTCACTGACTTTCTGTACTTGCTTAATTCAATTCAGGACTCAAGGATGGGGCACTGGGGCACAGTGCACAAAGCTGCACCCGACCCAGTCCATCACAGGGCACACACACCACTCAGTTACACTGGAATACTTTAGAGAGGACAATTAACCTAATGTATAACTGACGAAAGTATGAGGAAAACGCAGTACCAGAGGTAACTGATGCCCAAAAGGGAAGAACATGCAAATGACGCACATGGCATAGTCAATATTGTACCTTTTAATTGTACCTTCTGCTGCTCATCTGCTTCAAGGATCGACATGTTAGTTCATGAGAGATGCTCTTCCAGGTACCTTGGTGGTAACAAGTCACACATATTCACCCAGAGAACTTCCCTCACTGGTTTCTTTTCTGTGATGTTCTCTGTTAACCCTAAAAATGGTGCTGTGTGAGAAAATTCCAGTAGATCAGCATTTTTTAAATACTCAGCAAAAAAGCCCAACAAAAATGCCACGTTCAAAGTCACTTACGTCACCTTTCTTTGCCATTCTGATGCTCAGTTTGATTCAGCAGCTCATCTTGATCACATCTACTTGCCTAAATGCTTCGAGTTGCTGCCTTGTGATTGGCTGATTCCAGTGACTGTTCCAAACACCTACAATCCTCACCTTTACATTTGGAGACACGTGCTTGGTCAACACCGGTGTACCGCACTAATTACATCCTTTTAGGAATATGCATGTATAAACAGTTCCTCGAGAGCTATTATATAGCTAGGTATGAAGTGTGAAGGTGTTGCTGTGCAGAGTAACAGTGAGCTGTGATATCAGCAAGTATAAGAATACACATTCAGTGTTCAGGACTCAGGAGCTGCTACACAGATGGAGCCTTTTCTCTGGATTCTCACCTAACACTGAAATCAGAATATCTGAATAATAGATTAAAGTTTCATCCTTCTCAACCCCTTCATTTAGGTTAAAGTGACTGATCACACCCTGTTCTAATAATGGTACGACTCAACATCATGTAGTGTCAGAGGAAACATTACGACAGAATCATTCATAAAACAGATTATTTCCATTTAGTAAATAAAACGGAACGGATTTATAAGGTAGTTTATGTATAATACTGTTTATAATCAGTGAAAAAAGTTTGAATCTTACATACCTAATGAGTTATTTTACATGACATACAGCGCCTGGTTGTCATGCTACAGCGGTCTGATCTCCGGTGTTTTTTTGCAGGCAGACATTTGCTGTAAAATCTCTCTAATAAATTCTGTAGTGGATTAAGCTGTGATATTTCATGGTACCCTGTTTTATTCCAACAACCAGGATCTGTGATGACAACAATCAGGGAAAAGCAGACACAACAAATGAGCATGTCCTCCATAAACAACAGAGTGGCTCGGATAGGGTTGCCAAGTTTCGTAAAAGTAAGCACCCAGGTCTATGGAAACAAGCCCAAACCCACTACAATTTGAGTGAGACTGACTACTTAGTAATGATAATAATAACAAAAAAACAATCAAAATAATGATGTTTCTGTATGTTCAAAAGTTGAACGACAATTTGGAGGAATATTTAAGGTGGGAAATAAATGTATCTCAAGGCGGTTGGGTTTCATATCTGGATGTACAGGTTTTAGTTCAAACGTCACATCTGTAATGCTGGAATTTCCCATAAGTGTTTCCTAATCGCTGTTTACGGTCAGGCGGATTTATCGTCACCTCACAGCACTCACGCCTTTCCAGGAACAGTTGTGTGAACGGGAAAGAAGCCGAGCTCAGACCCGCTGACAGTCAAATGTAATCTCCAAACGAAAAGTAGGGCATGAAACCATTTTCCTTTTATTCTACAGCCAATAGCGTACGAGCTATCCGATCCATTTAACCCCCCCCCAACACTCATCCATTCATCTGTTCATTCCTCCATCCAATAGAGTTTGCATATAATATAATCCTCAAACCACATTGAATATTGGTTGACTGTTGTCATTGTCATCGACTATTGTAGATGGAACATAATTTAATGAAATATATTGGACTGTGGTGGCTAAGTGGTTAAAGTACTGGCCTATAGACCAGAAAGTTCAAATATTCAAATGCCAATCTGACACTGTAAGGACCGTGAGTAAGGCCCTTAACCCACAATTAGCTGTATGGTGCTCTGGGTAAGGGTGTCTGCTAAATGACAAAATGTAAATAGGCAATTATTTAATCTCTAATTTCTATTTTCTTTTCATAATTTTAAAATAATGGCTTATTGATGCTGCAGCAGTGCTTATTGAATTTAAGGACATAGTTAATAATAAATAATGATGAATAATAAGTTAATTATGTGTTGGTAGTGACAGGTTCCGGTAATTTAGTAATAATAATAATAATGATAATGATAATAATAATAATAATAATAATAATAATAATCATTAAAGCTTAAAAATAAAAACATTTTGTTATCTTTAAATAATTTTCCTACAGAAATAATAATAATAATTTTAAGATGGCCTAAATATTTAATTTAAGTTTACATAATATGTAATTTTAATCTGATTAATTACGTTTATTATTATTGTTTATACACTTTGCTTTTGCATATTATAATACAATTATAACTATTCTTGAAATATTGCAGCTTAAATTTTTCTGGGCCAAGAAATTATACCTAACATGCATACCTAATAATAATAATAACAGTATATGTATATAATATGTATGATTATTATTATTATTATTATTATTATTATTATTATTATTATCAACAACAAAAATAATAATAAATATTATGTACATTTATAATAATAATTAATATTATAATTATTATGTGTATTATAAATGTATATAATATTAATTATTATTTTATTATTATTATTATTATACTAATACATATTATTCTAATAATAAACATTATTAATATATGTCATCTAACTTTATAAGATGAAGCAAAAAGTTCCCATAAGTAAAACATCACCCAAATGAGTAATTTCAGTCTGAACTTTATTTTGCCATATTATAGTACAATTATAAATATTACAGAAATATTGCAAATATTTTTGAAAAATTACTTTATTTTTGTAACATCAAGACTTAAGACTTAATAATACTACAGCTTTTGTTAGTTACTTCTAATCACAGGCTTTCAAACACCATGATATAAAATACGACTAATATTTGAAAGTTGAATGAAAAAACCTTGAGTTGATTCATGATTATCCTAATTTTTCAACAAGCCTCAAAACAACATATAACATATTATTATTTATTAATCCTCAATATTTATGTCGGAACATTTAAGAAGCTAGCATTACGTACCATCAGTTTAGGAGTTAATGATAAATAAGTGAAGTATATTTGAATGTTTTATTTAAAAAAAAGCAGCTGTTTAGCTCAGTAACATGTAGCTGAGGTCAGTTAGCTCAAGGGCAGTAGCATCTGCTTCCTCTGTTAACCTCATTAGATCAGATAGCTTAGCTCGGTTAGCATAATAGAGATATCAATGCTAGACTAGTTACTAGGTTCAGATACATTAATGCTGGTTCTGTTAGCTTAGCTTAGCTACCCTGATAGCATGTCTGCTTATAGGAAGGCTACAGGGAAGGACATTCATCCTGCATCTGTTTTCATTTCACACCCTGTCAGGCTCTGTGTGCATATATGTGTGTGTGTGTGTGTGTGTGTGTGTGTGTGTGTGTGCTGATTTACTTTAAAGTAACATTGCAATGCAGAGCTCAGGAGCAATGGGTAAACTCAGAAATGAAAATGCTGCAAAGGACAGTATACAAACACTGGTCTGTATGTGTGTGTGTGTGTGTGTCTGTGTGTCTGTGTGCGTGTGTATGTGTTTGAGGAGATTGTCAAATTGTAAAGGCCAAATGTCCCCACAAGGATAGAAAAATCTAATGTTGTTTCTGGTCCTCATAAAGAAACTGGTCTATCCTTTTTTTTTTGGAATAATCAAAACGATGCAAAATATGGACTTTAAGTTACTGAACTTGAGGTTACGGTGAGGTGTAAAATATCAGTAGACAGTGGAAAGTCCGTACAACGATAGAAAGACTTGTATGTATTTAGTCTTGTTTATTTTACACTTTGCTTGTCCCTGTTGCTACAGGTAATAGGGACTGTGGTGGTCTAGCGGTTAAGGTGCTGGGCTATGGACCATAAATTCCATGGGTCAAATTCCACCTGTGCCTCTGTGGGTCGTTGAGCAAAACCCTTAACCCACAATTGTTTGGATTTTCAAACTATCAGTTTCAAATTGTTCTGGATTAATGGAATGCAATATATATGTGGCCATTTTTATATAACATTGCGAGGAACAAATGTCCCCACAAAAATAGAAAGAACAGATATTTGTATGTGTGTGTGTTTTTGGGATCAAGTTTGTGGGATCAAGTATTGTATTGATTATCAAATGTCCCCACAAGGAGAGAAAAATCGAACATTGTTTTACCATGTTGCTCGTCTTTATAATGCTTTTTCCTTTCTGTTTTTGTTTCAAATTATATTTGAAAAATCAAAATGATGAAAAATAGAGACTTTAGGTTACTAAGGTCGGTTACACTTCGGTGTACAATGGAATGCAAAGTCCCCAAAATGACAGAAAGTCAAGCCTCCATGTTTTTAGTCATGTTGATATTACATACACTATTGCTGGTCCTATTTCTAAAACTAAAAAAATATTTCTAAAAAGCGAAAGAGTCAAGAAATCTTTATTAGGTTAATGAGGTTACGGTCAGGTTTGGGTGTTGCATTGTGGCTACAGTAATCATTAGTAGGGAATTGTTAGTGGGAAGTCCCCACTAGAAGAGTGAGACAAACGTGTGTGTGTGTGTGTGTGTGTGTGTGTGTGTGTGTTTGACAAGCCTGGATTTGTAGGCTTAGCTCTTGCGTGCACAAACCATTTAATATCCGTCTGTTTATTCTGCTTATGACATTGAAGTGTCATTGTTTGCTTAGCTGGTACGCTATCCAGAGCCTTTACATCCAGGTTCATATACTTTTTACACTCGTGGTTACAAGAGAGCAGTGAGTTTCATCAGAAAGGTTCTAGTCATAAACTGAAATTAGGTTATATGCGTATAAGATATTTTGACAAACACCTGTAGCTCAACTAAACCAAATCGCTTTCTGTTTTCTAACTTGTGGCTCTGAAATACCACAATAAAGCTACATAAGTTGTCTGATAACATATCACAGCTATATCCATCCATCCATCCATTATTTTCCGCTTAATCTACACGGGGTGGACAGTGCCCACCCTGCAACTCTGGGTGCAAGGGCAGGAAAAATCCTACACGGGTTGCCAATCCATCATAGGGCACACACACAGTCACACACTAAGGGACACTTTAGAGACACCAATAAACATAACGCACATATATATGTAATGTGGGAGGAAACCGGAGTACCCAGAGTAAACCCATGCAGACCCCACACAGAAAGGACCCAGTTCGCTCCACCCTGGGACTGAACCCAGGACCTTTATCCTTTGAGGCAGCGGTGCTACCCACCAAGTTAGGATCAAATGATGCTGATTTATATGTATATTTGTGTTTTATAGATAAGCAGTCACCACTTGGATTCGTTTTATTGAGTTACGTTAAGTGATTAAGGTCACAGCTTATGAAATCGAATTGTTTGCCGGCAATCAACCGGCATCAACACTTTTAATGTGGGATGAACATTTTCAGAGCAATGCTTCTTAGCAGAAAGTCTGCCATGAATACATAAGTGTCATACCAGTCAGTAAGGGGGTAAATATTACAGATCTTTACTCCAGCGTTAGGCCGGATTTGCATACAGAGCTGCCAGAAGCACATTGTTTCTGCTGAGTTTTGACTGAGAACACGTTGATGGATCGTCGTCAGTTTCCGTGCAACAGTCATTCATTTACATAAATCTCGAGTTTCAACTGTCAGCTCGCATCCTAAGCCATACAGGAACATGCCGAAAATCCACCACTCGCGGGAAGCTTCAGCTTGCATGTCAGAAATTTTTTTCTGTGTCCACATCAAGTCAATGCAAGTCAAGTTAGATTTATTCCTATAGCTATTTTTTATAATGGAGCATTGTAGTAGTGTAGTAGTCGACTATCTTCTAAAGGTCAGTCCCAAACTGAGCGAGCCTAAGGCGACATTGGCAAGGAAAAACTCCCTAAACATTATAAGGAAGAAACTTTGGGAGGACCAAGACCCAAAAAGGGACCTGACCTCATTAGGTGGCTCAGATGTTTCGTGTAAGAATAGAGGTAATTTATCTGGTCACCTGACATGTGAGGCAAAACTCTGAGCTCCAACTACACCCGAGCAGAACATTGTATCTGAGCAAGTTTGCTTGCATGAAGTGCAAACATGTCTTAGATTTTAGCTTCTAAACGAGTCTGCATTTCAACACCAAATGTCCTCACAAGGATAGAAAGAGCTGATATTTCATAACCTTGTGGGGACATTTTAATGAGCACCTTTTTTTAATGATGTGATTTTAAAGAGGTGATGTCAGCAGGTGGTTATAATATTGATTGATTAGTACGATGGCAGCACCCAGGAAAGGCTGAGTCCTTGATCTCCAGTCTGTCATGTATGAGAATGTGACTGAAATGATTAATTAAATGCATTTTCTTCTGTTTTGAGGTTGTAATGGTCTTATTATTACTAATTAACAATAGCTTCCTCCTAAATCAAATGACAGCGTTTACGTTTAAAATTCGGTTTTTTTTTTTCGTTTTCGTCTGTGACTCTGTCTGTGCTTTCCCTTCAGGTTCCTCTCCCTGTGGCTGTCTGAGAATCTCTGGCAAATGCAACAAGGAGGAAGTTGGACAACCTGTGAAGTAAGAGCATGAGGTCTGACCAACTGTAGGAGATTGAGGAGGAAAAACAGACAGATACCATCAGATAATAACGGATGGTCAGGTACTGACGGTCTCAGACTCTTTAACATGAGGGACGACCAAGAGGAAATGCTGCTTGGACCACACTCTTCTGCATAAGACCTACACTTTCTGATCCATCACTGATTGATCGTTAATGAGGAGGTCGGGGAAAAAAATTTGGAGCTCTCGTTCTTTCACCATGTTCTGGTAGGATTGAAGATTATAGATCTTTCAGCGGATCAGATCTGCTGAATTTGGACGATGCGAGCGGGCCAGGTGTCTACTTAGCAGGTCTGGATCTGTTTCTCGGACTGGGGCTGATTTACCAGAGAAAGCGAGTTGTTCCTGTTACCATCTGTAGCATCTCAGATCTCGCCCTGGTACGACGTTGCCCTCATCATTTCCTTGTGCCATTGCGGAGCGTGTGTCCATCCCATAGCTGACCATGGGGTGCCGACAGAGTTCGGAGGAGAAAGAGGCGGTCCGGCGCTCGCGACGCATCGACCGGCACCTTCGCTCTGAGAGCCAGCGGCAGCGACGCGAGATCAAGCTCCTGCTCCTCGGCACCAGCAACTCGGGCAAGAGCACCATTGTCAAGCAGATGAAGATCATCCACAGCGGCGGCTTCAACCTGGAGGCCTGTAAGGAGTACAAACCTCTGATCCTCTACAACGCCATCGACTCGCTCACTCGTATCATCCGCGCCCTTGCCACGCTCAAGATCGACTTCCACAACCCGGACCGGGCATACGACGCCGTGCAGCTCTTCGCCCTCACTGGTCCTGCCGAGAGCAAGGGCGAGATCACGCCTGAACTTCTGGGGGTCATGAAGCGCCTATGGGCTGACTCCGGAGTCCAGGAGTGTTTTCAGCGCTCAAACGAATATCACCTGGAAGACAACACCGCCTACTACCTGAACGACCTGGAGAGGATCTCGGCTCCTGAGTACATCCCGACCGTGGAGGACATCCTGCGCTCTCGCGACATGACCACCGGCATTGTGGAGAACAAGTTCACTTTTAAAGAGCTCACCTTCAAGATGGTTGACGTGGGAGGCCAGCGCTCGGAGAGGAAGAAATGGATCCACTGCTTCGAAGGCGTGACCGCCATCATATTCTGTGTGGAGCTGAGTGGCTACGACCTTAAGCTTTACGAGGACAACCAAACGGTAAGAACAGCACAGACACCAAAAGTCTGCAGAGTTAAAGGTAAACAATTTTTTGTATATTTGAGTGGTAAGCGCCATTATTAACCAAGTGGCTGATGTGTCAGAACATCTTTTCACTGAGGTTATGACAACATTATACTGCATTTCATCATGGAGAGCAATTGGTGAGGCGGTTTATATCTGGTGCTTAATTTAGGACCTGATTACGAACATCTGCTTTCCCTGTTACTTAAGGGCGGGTCCTAGCATTGTTCGTTGCCAAGTTGTCACACTCGTTCCATCTGCGCACACCGTTGCGATCGCCGTTATGGTCAGCTGGTTACATTCTGGGGCTTATAGTGCCTAGGGATGCGTATGGGGGAAACCCCCTTTGATTGAGACATGCCTGGCTCGACTTACTCACGCTCGCCTACTAGCGCTCTATCGTGCTTACTGCACGTTTGTTGTGGCGTCTATCGCGATCTGTTCGCACTCCGGGAGGCAACAGAAAGACACGGCCTTTTCACCTTGCTTTTCTTATGTTTGGGAGCTTTTGCTCCGCCTTTCCCCCCCATGTAGTTTTATATATTATTTCCCCATTATTATTATACGCTGTGGGATTTCTTGGTCCCCGCGTCCTAGGGTTCTTCCACATTTCATAACAGATTTAATCTGGTTAATATATGAGAGAGAGAGAGAGTAAGAGAGAGAAAGAGAGAGAGCAGAAACTGTAACCTGTTGGCTTATCAGTGCCAGACGCAATTGAAAGACGTAGGTTACGAATCAGAGAGGCTCAGAACTGGGAAGCGGTGCTCTGACTTGTGCTCTTGTAACATATCGAGACTGTTCCAAACATCTGAAAGTAAATATGATTATAAATGGTATGTGGATACAGTCTCTTGAAACTGCCCAGCGGTGGGTGCAGTTGGACGGGTGCCGTGAGGTGGAGGATGCCCTGGGTTTTCATTGCCCTACAAGATGCATGTTTAAAAAGGATGGAGAAAGTTTGCAAAAATGTTTGTGCTGTTGAATATTTTCAGGCCTGCTAATTCTTTGAGAAGGTTTCCTACTAGACGACCTTGGATGCCGTATGTAACAGATACTCCTAAAGTTTTCGGACACGCATGAGCGCGAGCTACTCAACTGTATCGTTTATTCTGGTATTCAAATGCAAGCAAAAGCTCACGGCACTGCTGTGTCATCCTCACACTAAATCCATCCTGCAGCTGGCCCACAACGCTCTTTATCTCCACATGTCAAACTTCCTGTGTCAGCTCTCAGTCCACGGCTGTCTCACACACTCACACACTGTCACGCCGGTCTGAGAGAATAACTGACGGTTGATATTTACCGCCCGCAAATTTCGAGGAGGGATTGATTTCAGGGGAAAGAGCTCTCTTGACTGACAGAAGCACATCAGCCGAGAATATCAATTAGCGGCGGGGAGTTAAAAATAAGAGCTGTGTGAGTCACGAGGATAGGACATGCACGAGCCTGATAATTGAGTTCACAGTGCAAGGTGTTAGGGTGTACCTGTGAGAATTAGCAACTTAGGCTCCCGGGAAAAACGGGATGAAGTGGAAAGTTCCGAACGTCCTGCCCTGCTTTAGGAGATGCTGGGGGAAGCCGACGGTTTTTCCGTCCGCAGAAACAAATGCCGGAGCAGTTAAATGGTGCCTCAGACGTCTTCAAACGTGAGTCACTGGTGCTTATCTAAATATGGGGATGAGTGCACGCTCTAGCTACAGGCTCTTTCACGAATGCATTGACGCGAGTGAATCATCGCCTCTTTAAGGAACTGATGCATGAGGTGTGAGGTTTCGTACAGTTTTGTGAATTTGTGCATTGTTATAAGGCAAACTGCAGTGGTTCGGTTCCCATCATTAATTTGTACACGATAAGGACCAAACCAATGTTTCCTATAAGGAACAGTTTAAATAACGAATGGGTTCCAGATCCCCAGTAAATCCCGCCGGTATATCTTATTCTATATAATAATGGAGTTGTATTTTACAGGATAAATTCATCATTCATCATAAGTTAAATAGATGAACTGACGAGTTTAAAAAGAGTCTCTACTGGAGCGTAGAGGAGATAATGAAAGGATATTATGATAAATAATGATGTTAGTGGTTATAACAATTACCACTTACTTGGGAAATCTCATGTAGTTTAGTGAGCAAAGGATTGAAAGTGAAAACACTTTTCTGGACGATTCAGAACAGTATTTACATTTCGGTGGGCTCTTATAAACAAAGGTTTTAGGTTAGTGGAGACTTCTTTGCACTAAGAATACTAGAGTACTGATTTTGACTGTGAAAATAAAGAAAAACAGGATGAACACAACAGAGATCTGCACTGAGAAACAGCTATTGTGAATCTGAATGACTACATCACTGTGTACTGAATCATGATTCATGAATCACGAATCAAGCTTCGTCTGAATTGAGTTCCTATATAGTCTGACGTCAAAAGCCACAGGACAGTCCTTTATTTCAGAGACAAAAGGGAAAAATATATATCTGGATACCCCAGCAAGTAATGGGGTATGACAGGAACATGGCTGCCATCTAGAAAGCCGCCATATTGGATCAAGGGCAAGATTTTCCAATGGGAAGGTGGTCATGTAGGATATCAAAGAAATCAGAATTGTATCAGAAGTCAATTGGTGAGATCAGATTTGCAATATCTCTTTGGTTCAAAAGTTATCAATGCAGAGTTCAAAACTTTTGTTGGCCACAGATAACCGTATTGAATTGATGATTCAGAAGTCCGGGGAATGCAGCTGCCGTATCATAGCAACAACTAACACCCAGAATGATCACCAATTTCACACAGCACTGTTACATCCCTCATAACCAAATTTAGAGAAACTGGGACTGTGGCCGACAAGAAATTGCATGTTGAGTATACAGTGTATATAATTTGGCACCTCAGCCGTTTTTCGGTACCTCTATCCTGCTCAGCTTGGCTCTGACCTACATCAGATCCTGCTGCAATTCATAAACTTGTGAAGTAAGCAGTTGAAGGAGAGAGCTTGAGGGCCCGAGGCAGGGGCCGCGCTGAGTGCGTGAATTAGATTACTGAATCAGCACTCAGTGTATTAGCACCCATAAGCACAGCGTTCCTTCAGATCGCACCTCCACTAACCCAAGCTGGAAGACTTTCTCTCGGTCTCACTTCACCCCTTTTACCTTATGGCACCTGTGGTTTGTCTGAACGTCTCGTTTTCACAAACACGCGTATCACCTGGGGCTGGAGACATGAACAGAGCATGAATGACTCAGGCTTGGTGACAGGACACGGTTTAAGAGAGAAGAGGTCAGACGACGGAGATGCAGATGATCAGAGACACTCTGTGAGCTGAAGCAGGGATCAGAGGTTTGGCCTTAGGCGGGATTTAGCTTCACTTGCAAATTTACGTCGCTCCACTGACGTAGTTAGGGGGCGCCATTCAGATCTTCCCCTTATGTAGGTGCTTATTGAAGGACTGAACTCTGTACCTGTCAGTCTCAGTAAAGGAGGCGTGGCCTGTGTATCGTTCTGTTCAGAGCAGCCGGTGTGGCCTAATCGCTGGCTAATCACAGTGTAGCTCTGTACCTGTCCATCCATGTGAAGGAGAAGTGCTTTCGCACCACCAGTTCTAGGGACTAATTTGGAAGGAACCTCCCCTCACAGAGTCCTGTTAAAAACTTCATAATTCCAGGGGCTTTCTTTAAAATGTTGCTTTTGTCTCAAAAACATGTTGTCACATAGAGGCTCAGCAAAGCCTGGACTAACCACCACATACCTACATCACTCAGGTTTCCTGTGCACTGAGGACAGGCCTTGAATTAGGAACTATAAAGATCCAAAGTTCCTGCTGTGTGAACACAAGAGAAAGGGGGCACTTTCGCTAACAGAAAGTGGTTCTAAGAAAGATAAAAATGTCCCTCACGTTTTGCTGAGCTCTGTTATTCATATCCAGCCATTCGTATCACACAGACCAATTGTCCATGTTCAGAGAATCGGTGCATCTTTTAGGAAGACTCAAGATTAATCCTCAAGATCACGATAAAACAAATATGAAGAGAAGCTTTTAATTTCTGTTTGGACTGCCGCTATTATTTTACGAGGCACGTTCTGTTCTGTCACACCATCCCCTATCCTCTGACATCCCTTTCTTCAAACCTAGATCCTCTTTTCTGTTGACCCCTCCCTCTGTTTAAAAAAAGAGGAGTGGGTTGTCAGAGCAACCGTTGCCTAGTAACAGGGCAGTGCAACGCTTCTAATCCAGGGCTGTTAACAATGAGCTGTTATGGAGGGATGAGAGGAAAAGGAGGATGGGATGGTATAAAGTGTGTGTGTGCGTGCGTGCATGTGTGTGTGTGTGTGTGTGTGTGTGTGTGTGTGTGTGCGCACGCATGTGCAGCTCGGTGAGTGGCAGGTGGGCAGCATGTTTGTGCCCGTGCGGATCTGGGCAGGGCCAAGAGCAAGCTGCATTGCGCAATAGAGAGAGAGAGTGTGAGAGAGAGACGTGGAGACAAAGAGAGACAGAGAGAAACAGAAAGAGAGAGAAATTGAGAGAGACGGATAAAGTGAGAGAGGAATATGCAAAGAAAAACAGATAGAGAGAAAGACAGAGAGGATAGAGGCAGGTGGAGAGCGAGAACAAAGACAAAAAAGGTGTAGTGCAAAAGAGATGGAGCGAGAGAAACAGAGAGAGAGAGAGACAGAGAGAGAGGGAGATGTTGGCTGTGGTGGATCTGGGTCATGGGAGAAAAATGCTGAGGAATCTCAGGAGGCCTCGTTTGGCTTCGGCTCGTCTCCATAATGGACGTAGCTCCAACCACAAAGCATTATTTCTCCTCTTACCTAACACACACCAGCTGTTGCTGCTCATCTGGAAGAAGCTTTCTGAGCTCGCCTTGTTTTCTTAGGACTTTGTTTCTGGATGATCGCTAAACCTCAAACTCCTGACCTACATTCAAAACACTGTGCTAATCACGCTTATGTAATGTACACTGTCAAATTCAATTTCCTGCCCTCGTTTACGGCTGGACGAGGCCCGACGGTGCAGATCAGGATGTACAGTAGCTCAGGGTGAAGATAAGGGAAGTGTAAGATGGTGAAATTTGCATGATCATGGCTGGACAAGGGAGGTGTAAAGATAAGAGGAGAACTTAGTCTGAAGAACATTTTGTCTAAAGACACTAAGCTGAGGGAGAAGATAACGAAGTAGTGATATAGTACTGGAGAAAAAGAACAAACGGTCTCAGTCTTGTCTTGGTCTCGACTTCAATTTGGCTTGGTTTTATTGAATATCAACAATCAATTCAAACAGAATCAATAAGTCGTTTCTGTACAATATTTATGGCCTAAATAAAATCTGCACTCTGATTGGCTAACAGAGAAAAACAAATTCCTGCTCTTTTCCTTCAGGATCCAAATAAATGAACCTGATTTATTTAAAAAAGTCTGTCTTTAAGATTGATAAGTAGTCTTCTGCTAGAGTTGAGTCGGAGTCAAAACCAAGACTGAAACCAGATGAATCTTTTTTTCATCATTTCATCATTTGTGTTTGTGCACTATGTGAGCTCAGTGTTCTGTACCAAGCTTGTTTCTGGGCTTAACAGGGTTTGAGCAGAAACGGAGAGAAAGTGAAATAATAATAAAAAAAATTTTTTTTAGCCTTTCATTGTTACAAATGTGTGCTGTAACTGCAGGTATATTACAATAACCTCAGCAACAAAATGCGGGTGGAGACAATCATATCGTCACATCGCAAACATTAGCTGTTTAACATCAGCTACAGGAGCAGCGGGGGAGGATCAATGTGTGCTATAAAGAGACACCGGGCGAGAAAGGCAGACTGCATTTGGCTCTCTCTCCTTTTAAGGAGAAGATAATCCGTGTCGTCGTAGTACAAGGCATGTAATCAGCAGTACGGAACAATTTCATAAACAGTTACTAGATTTACATTGTATGAATCAGATCGGCAAGAGAGAGAGAGAGAGAGAGAGAGAGAGAAGTATTTTCATCAGTTA
>JAUZST010081963.1:0-20443 GCA_034779995.1 Parotocinclus haroldoi | reverse complement strand
ATAATATTTTTTATTATTATATAATTATATAATTATATAATACTATTAATAAATAATACATTTGAACTGTGACTTGTTGTCCAACTCAAGGTGCTTTCACACAAAATAACTTTTTCATAGTTCTTAAAACTGTGCCCTCTTTGTCATGTGCTCTGTAGGGGTCACTTCCTCCCAAAGTAGTCCCCAGAACTGTTTAGTGTGAAAGCTCCTTCATTGACAGGCATCTCAGAAGAATAAAGGGGGGAGTAAAGTATTAGTACTTCGTAACAGCACAACACAAGTGCTTTAACATGTAACATTAAATTTTGTTTAGTCTAGGCTTGTCTAGTTTAATCAAGTAAGCTATTCTAATAGCTATATTTAGCTATTCTGTTACTTATGCCTGCGTGTAATTGCTTCCTAGCTGGATCTCACTTTAAAATTCTGTAATTAGGTTTCTATAATCTGCCACATTCAAGCCACAATTGAAACTTGAAGGGTGTACAGCAATTTACGAACCTTTTACACATTCAGTCTTTTCATTATATTATTAAATAACTAACAATGCGTGTGAGCAATCTGACATTGGCTCTCATAAGGTCAGTTGTGAAATGCTGAATTAAAAACATTTAGCCATAACTTAATGGTAATGCAGTGTTAAGGTGGGAAAAGCCAGTAGAAATGTCCGGTTAGACCAGTGTGTATCTTTGGATGTGTTTGTGTGTAAACAGATGCTACTACATCAAATGGGAAATGCACACCTGGTAAACACACTAATGGGGCAGTTCAGAAATGAACAGTATGTTGAAGAGGGCATTGCCTTTCCCTTTGTTGCTTTGTCCCCTCCGTAAGGTAGATCCATAGGTTAACGTAACGAAGGTAACCTTTAGTAGACATTGTGCATCCGGTGTACTGTATCAGAAAACATACATATGCAAATTCTACTTCGAAGGCTGACACGAGATATTCAGAAGAGCATTATGTGGATGTGGGGGTCGTTGTGTTATTACCAAAAAAGCAGGTGTTAAATGCTTCACAGCAGAAGAGCGGGCTGGTAGTGGGATTTTAACCTGATAAGAAATTGTATCTTTTTCAACTTTTTAGTGTCGAGGCTCAGTCAGAACTTCATGACGATGAAATTTTAAATTAATAACATGGTACCATAGTCGTTCATTGTCATTCGCTTACAAATCAATGCAATTGCTGCTAGACAAAAAACACACAGGTAACAAATTAACCACCAAATAGACTGTAGGTGAGATACTAAACAGGAAGAAAGTTTAGTAAATTGGCAACCTGCAAGTAGCGGAATTACGGCTAAATAAAACTAATTGACGTCCTCGCTTCTGAGTGGAAACAGCCCTCAAAAAAGGTTTCAATAAAGCGTTAACTCACCTGAGCCTCATAAAGAGAATGAAGGCAACCAATAGGGCTCCAAGAGAGATGCAGTGGCCAAGGTAATTGATAATTACAGCTATGTGGTAGTGTAACTTGCTTCTTTTCTGCAAGAATGAAGAAACAGGAGAAGAAATAATACACAACTAAAATTATGCACTTCAACTTCTAGAATTGGTATAGCATGCATAATACAAATACAACCACATAAAACAAGACTTGTGACTATGTGCTGACACCTACAATACTCATGCACTTTGAATGTTACTTGCTAAATGTAACAGTCACATTAGAATATCTAATGACAATTTTAGAATGCAAGCAGAAAATATTGTTTGCAATGTTTTTGTAATGGTTTATTACAAAATTTGTAATAAACATATTTAAAAGTAAAAAGCAATTGTAAATCAGGAGAAAACAGCTTTTCAGCTACAGTGGCAAGTCTTGAGCAATAGCAGCATCTTAAAACTTCGTCAAGATTCCTATTTGACCCTTCTACAGTCCAAAGAATCTTGACCAGGAATGGTCTTTTTGGAAGGGACATAGCCAAGAAACCACTTTTTCAGAAGGTAAACAGGTTAAAAAGACTCAAATATGCTAACGCTCATAAAAATTGGAATGAGGATCAGTGGGAAAGTGTGTTGTAGTATCTAATCCAAGTTTGAAAGTTCTGGGTCGAGTTCCCAGTTTTCCAGTAGAAAATGTGTTGCTAAAACAGCACATCTAATGACCCCAGACTTCTAGCAGTTCTGTATGTAACGTGTACCTAACAACAAAGCCAATGCTAACAAGGTTCAATGCTTGCCTCAGAAGGTTGCAAGTTCAAATTGCGCTGAATAAGGGAATCAGATAAATGACGTTAATGTATTCAGAAATTCTTCCATGATGGAGTTCCTCAGTAGTTATGGTAGTGGTCCGAAGAACTAAACATAAGCTTGTACTTTCAAATCCCAGCTCTTAGTTTTTTAACCGTTTTTGTCGATTTTAAGGTTTGCTATTGATTTTCTAATATTAGGTCTAACGGAGTGCAACTTAGAAACAAATGATTAAGACATTTATATTTAGAAAAACAATAGCCCAAAACAATAGAACGCCTGGGTCTGGTTGTTGGTGTGAGATCACTATGTAACCATGTATAATGGTCATGTGGGAAGGCCTCAGTTTCCACAGTATAAATAAATAAAGTTATTTGAACGGATACAGAATCAGGATTCTTATGTGATGCTACATGATCATAGTCAGTTTCTATGGTAAACAGATGCTGAGTCATGGTGTTTTCAAGCTCCCATATGTTTTTACAGGTGTTCCATGTTTATTAAAAGGAAATGAACTTGCTTGACATCTCCTCCATAGCCCTGACTGCCGAATAGGTAAACCCCTACTTCATTAATAGCAGTCAGAAAAATTGTCGGAAATATTATATATATATATATATATCATGTTTTTTGCATTTTACACAAAATATATACCGTCAGTTGCTAGACGCCTTTCCAGTACATCCCAAGCATGTTCAATGGGACTCGATGTAAAGACCAGTCCTTGCGTTGGATTCCTGCCTCCTGAAGCATTTTGTTAACGAGATGCGAACAGTGCAGACATATACAATTACAATTGTTTAAGTTTAATAATACGTTTTTAGATAATTTATTTTTAATTATAATACCTACAATAGCTTCTGTGTCTGTTGAACAGAAAATGAACTCACTTGGCACCTGCCCTGTGGTCACGTACAAACGACATTCTTTGGAGC
This sequence comes from Parotocinclus haroldoi, assembly GCA_034779995.1. Lineage (NCBI taxonomy): Eukaryota > Metazoa > Chordata > Actinopteri > Siluriformes > Loricariidae > Parotocinclus > Parotocinclus haroldoi. Next base: position 17,319 of record JAUZST010081963.1, on the reverse strand, counting down.
ATATGCTGATCACGTAACGATCAGGTTTGTGCGTGTGTATGGACACGTGAGAGTGTGTGTAGGGGGTAACATGCGCTCAGTAACCACGGGGGACAGTTACCCCCTCCATGTGCCTCTAGGCTGTGCGCTCCTGCTGCACAAATCTGTCACTTGGACCCTGTGGTTCTCAAAGTAGATCTATGAAATAACCCCTGATGCTCTTTCAGTTCAGCATTCAGTACTGTAATTCCCAACTGTTACAGCAATGGATTTTGGGTCAGTCAGCAACCCTATAAATACTCGCTTTTCATTATTTAGTCGACTGTCTCAGTCCAGGATTAAATGTCTTATGTTAGCATGAATGCTGTCTTATAGCAAGAATCCTTCTCTTGGGAAAATAAACATACACTTGATCTATGGAGTTGCTGTGCACATTTTCATTGGTGAAAAAAAAATGTTTCCATATGCCTCAAACACTGAAAGCTAGAGATGAAAATAAGATCTATAAGACAGACGGCCTACAGAAAATACTCTAGAATAAAGGACAGAATGGCTCCTTTAATTAAGCAGAGAACTGCCAGAGGCTTAGGTTAAACGAATGGGTGAGTCATCTCCTGAGAAGCATCCCACTGTGCATAATAAGAGAACTTAAATATATGCCTCTTTTGATTAAGAGTGCCACACAGTGCAAGTTTCAAGGACAGTAAATAAAGGCTTTCACAATACAAAACATGGAGAAGATGAATACTGTCAGTGAGCCTTTGACCCTAACCAATTTTCAATATTTATTTATTTATTTATTTGTTTGTTTTATTATCTCAAGCACCTGTGCCAAATTCTTTTTCGTCTGCCAGGGGAAAAGTCAACATTTCACAAGCCAACATTTATTCAGAGTTATGAATAGTTAGGGACGGGGTTGGTAATTTGAGTTGTGTTATTTGGCATACCTTCATGTTATGCCCTCTTTATTAGAGAATCCTATTTAGTAGTGTGTTGGACCTCCTTCGGAACTGCAGCAATAGGTCATGACAAAAATTCCAATAGGTGCTGAAATACTACCACAAATTTACCACAATTATGTGGAGGTTTAAATTAGATTTCATGCGCTGAATGGGCCATTCTACCTTAATCCAGAAAGGGGGACTGTGAAGGCCAAGAAGACATGAAAAATCTGTTGTAATTTTCCTGAAACCAATTCAAGAATATCTGACCCCTGGGGCATGGTATATTGTCCTGCTGAAAATGTTGAAAATGGCTAAGTAATAAAATCTATCCTGGGTTAAATCCCAGGAAGGAGCAATCTGGATCCTTTCTGTGTGGAGTTTGCATGTCCTCCCCGTGTCTGCGTGGGTTTACTCCAGGTACTCCAGTTTCCTCCCACGGTCCAAAGATGGGTGTTAGGTTAACTGCTGTCTCTAAAAGTAGCCCTTAGTGTCTGACTGTGTGTGTGCCCTATGATTGAGTGGTGCCCTATCTAGGGATGTTCCTGCCGTGCTCAGAGTTACCGCAAAGTCGTAAGAAATATAATACTAAATAAAAACCTGTCTTATATACTGTACATCAATTCACAGAAAACGACTACAAGCGAAACCTTACAACACATGCTGAAAGAAAATAGAATCACATTCTTGATGGCAGAAAACAAATCTCAAAAATCTCTTACAAATTTCAAATTGTATAAAGGATATAAAAATCATATTTTTGTATTTATTTAGTTGGTGTGTTATTTTCTCAATACATATTGAAGTATAGTAATTTTATGATATTATGTATATAATTAGATACAGTCGAATCCGGTTAATGGGACCACTGGTTAATGGGTACAGCTGTTTATTCGGACCAAATCCTAAAGTACAGAAACAAATCCGATTATTTACGTGTAATTTTATTTGCTTATTTGGACCACAATTCCGCTAAATCGGAATCAAAGAACGTGACAGCGAATAAGAAAAAGAAGCCACAAGTCGCCACCTAGCGGATACAAAGCAGGTCAGCGATTTATGGGAGGATTTTTGGAATCCCCGGCAGAATTTATGTTTTTATCAAAGGTCAGGAAATCCGAAACGTTGTGTTGACAAGAGCAAAACCAGCAGGAGGATGGGCAACACGCCCATCACTTTCTTGATTTTGTTCAAGTGCAGTCCGTCAAGAGAACGCTGGATAAGTTCTTCAAACGTTGACTGGAATTTAGTAAGAACAGTTTTTTACATTTTACGTTCCTAATAATTCAACATAAGCTGAAATATTGGTAAACTAAGAAGTTTAATAAGTATGGTTGTAAGTTCAGTATATACTGTATAACAGCATACATGTCCTACTACTGAAAGCCAGCCATTGTTTCCTTCTTTCACAGTGATGTTCGTGAAACCTGGACTGCTTTGGACTGGGACTGGAACTGGAACTGTATCAGCTTTGTGAGTGCTTTAGTCCTGTCTTTGCTGTAGAGCAACACTGCCCTTTTTGCTTGTGTGATGATCGAGGATCTACAGGTCCAGCTGCAACATCTGGGCGCCTATGTGCCACAGGATACCATGCGGAACCATACGCCTTCAATGCCCAACCCTATGCATCTTGTTCAATTTAATTCAAACAACTATTTCCATTTAGTTAATGAGTAATGCAGTCTTTGTATTAATGTTTCTTTTAGGATACTTCCTTGTTTGTTCAGTTACTTAAAACTATTAGAAGCAATTAGCTGCATGTATGTGCTTTCCATACCTAGGGCGCCTCAGACATTTTAGATAGGAGATACTGTACGTCTCAACACTGCTATATTTACAAACCTTTCATTTAGTTGTGGGTCACACTTAACTCCAGTGCTGCATTAGCACCATGCCACTATAGAATCTTTAGGGACAGTCTAAACTCCAGCAGCTGCATTGTCATAGCTTTTACCATCCTTTTCTTGAGAGAGCATCAAATGTAACTTATCTGTGAAAGTGCTTTTTAGTGTTTGGTGAACCCGTGGGAATGGCAAAATGAACTTTTGTGCCTCTTGAAATGGAGGAGTAGGAAAAGGAAGCCATAAAAAGGTATTAAGTGGAATAAACCTGTGAAAAGATTTCTTTAGTTAGCAGCCCATGTCCTCATATACCCCATAATGTTAGGACTGCTTTTCTTACATTTAATAATAAAACCATATGTTCTTCAGCAAAGGAAAGTTGCTTTACTGCAATTTTAGTTCCCACGGATCTATTTTGTGGGATCAGGCTCACAGTCACGGTGTGTACTGAATCGCTTTGGTAAATGCATGTTATCACTGAAATTGGCTTAGGCCTGGCCAAACTAAGTTGTAATAGTTTTATCACTATAGGGACAACATTTTTCTAAAAGCTAAGGGCACAGATGGTAAAGGAAAAAAAAATAGGGGGAAGACTTTTGTGTGCCTTACTGGAACAACTTTTACAAGTGATTTACAAGTTACTGGAACATCTAATACAGATTTGAGATATCGCTGTCTGCGTACATGTATTTTGTATGTTATTTATGTTTTAATGTTTCTGAGGTTTCAGATTTTTTCTAACACTATACATTAAAATGATTTTTACTGCTCTCTTTAATAATTTTGTGATAAACTATGCTACATGAGCAGTATTATACTGTACAAAAAATGACTATACGATTTTAAAAACAGGTCTCCTGTAATACTGGAACTTGCTTTTTTATGAATGTGTGCTCATGAACGTGAGCACATTGCTTTTGAAAAAAAAAAAAATCCAGCATGGACTTTGCTAGAAAAAATCTGCAGCTATTGTAACTTTTAATACAATACTGAATTATCGCTGCATGTGTACAGAATAAGTGCCAAAAAATGATGAAGAATCACTGATGGATGGATTAACCGTAGAGTCGCAGCCGACTCTCTGTCACGTGATGGATCATCGATCTCCACACAGTTTTGTCTGTCATCGATGTGATCCATGAAGTATTTCGGCAGGATAGTGGACTAGTTTGCCATTGCTTTCTCCACCCCTCCCCATTCATCCGGGTTTGGGACCGGTGTGCAGCTGCTTCCAGTTACTGGCTGGGGTGTTTGCATACACAAGTCAATGACAATTTAGAGAAACCAATTAACCTAACACGCATATCTTTAGACTGTGGGAGGAAACCGGAGTACTCGGAGTAAACCCACACAGACACGGGGAGGTGATGCAGACCCAGGACCTTCTTGTGGTGAGGGTGTGGTGCTACCCACTGAGCCACCGTGCTACCCGAATCTCTAATACACTTTTTTTTTTTACAATATCATTGGTATAGAGGGAGACTATGTGAGTCCATATTGGCAAGATTCTCCTTGTTACTTTCATTGCAAAACTGCTCTGGTTAGCACCTAACATACTGCACAGCATTCAGGAAACCAGTCTACAGCAAATCTACAGTCCAGGAGAAAACAGAGCACTGGTATCCAGCGCCTTTCTGCCTGCCATTTTGTGTCTGTGCGAATGAGAACCTCTATGAGATACTGGTGTGCATCTTGGAGGTTGAACATTCTTTTAGGGGTCAAATGCTCTTCTGTCAGACCTGGAAATGCTTACAGTCTAAACCTTTTTGGTTCTACTGTGAAAATATAATAAATAATTGGGCATGAACAGGGCATGCCAAACTCCACAATACTAATTATGTTTTTTTTCTGCATGTTGGGTTATGTTAGGTGTGTGTAAGGTTAGGTGTCCATTGTATAGCCAAACTGCATAGCAATATTAGTAATTGTATGTAAAAGATATGCACTATTTACCATTCAATGTCCCTTAGCTTAGCTTTAACTTCCAAGTCTTATATATGGGGTTACCTAATGATTTATAATAGGAAATGAAAACCTGTCTTGTTGTATACAATTAATTAATTTTAATTAATTGCAGAAAACTAGTACGAGCAAATCCTTGCAACACCTGCTAACAGAAAAGAGAATCTGTCATGAAGGCAGAAAACACAGTGAACCAATATTTGGAAACAGTAGTTAGCCTGCCCTCCATGTGAATAAACTCTGGTTTCCTCCCACATTCCAAAGAAAGTCATTAGGCTAATCGGTTGCTCTGAATTGATCCAGTGCAAGTGTGTTTGATTATCGTTATAGCCTTGCTCCTGTTACAAACAGCCAGTGCTAACGTGATAAACAAACAAATAAGAATCGAATTATATTACCTCACACTATCAAATCATTTCACTGAATTGCACGAGCAAAGCAAATCGATTGCAGAAGCATTTATGCAGCAAGAATTTATCAAAAATCATCTTGCTCTGGTGAAGCAACTAATCACAAAATATGGCACACTTAGTTAACTGAACCAGAATCTCACTCATCACTTCCTCAGGGAATTGATCACATTCAGGTGTTGCCGAGGAAAATAGAAAAGATTTTAGAAGAGATGAATTTTAATTGAAGAAATTAGATGGTCAGGGCAGCACGGTGGCTCGGTGGGTAGCACCGCTGCCTCATAGCAAGAAGGTCCTAAGTTTAATCCTTCTGTGTGGAGTCTGCATGTCCTCCCTGTGTCTGCGTGGGTTTACTCCGGGTACTCCGGCTTCCTCCCACAGTCAAAAACATGCATGTTAGGTTAATTGGTGTCTCTAAATTATCACTGACTTGTGTATGCAAAACACCCCAGCCGTGTAACTGGAAACAGTCGCACGCCGATCCCATACCAGGATAACTGGGGAGGGGCAAAGAGAGCAATGGCAAACTACTCCACTATCCTGCCGAAATACTTCATGGATCACATCGATGAAAAACAGAAATGTGTGGAGATCGATGATCCACCAAGTGACCGACAGTCAGCCGTAACTGTATGGTTAATCCAATCCAATCCCTAAGGCTGAATAGAATCGAATAAAAACACTGGCAAGTGAGGAATTGTTCCTGCTAGACCCAACCAAACCTCTTTACTGGTCAAATATTATAAAGAAAATTAAATCCTGCATACACACAATTTTAAGGATCTACAGTACATACACACGGCTCACAAAAATTAGGGGATATTTCATTATGGGATATTTCATTTAATCCTAATTTTTGTAAAAAGTATAGAAGATTTTTCCTTGATTTGGTAAACAATTAAAATTCCTGTTAAATTTAAACAAATATTGGATGACAGTGGTTAGCTCTAGTGCCTCGCTGCTCCAGAGACCCTTGGTTTCTCCCTGTAACCATGTGTTTCCTCATACATTCTGAAGACGTTTGGTTAAATGCTGTCACAAAAAAATAAATAAGTGCTCCAACAAGCACGTTCACATTCACTACGAAGAACTGGTGACCATTTTCGGTTGGATCCCACTTAGCTGCTCCCTTTGACCCTGACGTGGATTAAGCAAATATGAAAATGACAGAATGTATAAATGAATCAGGAGCCATTATTGCTTACAGAGCCTACAGTGTCACTGAAACCTTTTTACATACAACTGTTTAGATGTTACATTATGCCGAAATATGAACAATCTTTAAGATCACGCTCTGGAATGTTATTTCTGTAACTTTGCCTAACCTTTTTTTAGTACCTGTTAAATTCCTCACTGATGGTCTGTTAGCCGAGCTATTGTCAATTGTATTTTCTTGGACTTACTTAAAGCGTTTATTCAACTTGCACCCACTTTATCTATTGACGCTGGAATTTCAAATTCCAGTTTGAGAAGTGAAAATCTAATTTAAGAATAGTTTTATTTTCAAGGGTTCTGTTGTGAGTTTTGGAAGGATAAAGTATAAATACATTTCAGAGCAACTCCTTTTATAATCAGATGGCCTGAATACGAATTACAGGTACGCACCGTTTAACGATCGCGTTACATTTTGTGAAACTAGACACCGAGTGATGAAAGTGAGGAACGTCTTAGGAAATGGATGTTGACTGGACATTACCATAGCCACCCAAGCAGGTTTTCCATTCAAGTAAAACAAGTCCAAAAGTCCAAAAATAGAGGGAAAAAAAAGATTCAGTTCCACCTTCCACATGATTTCATTCTACCTGATCAGACCATAGCCATTGAACGAGGCTCTTTCTCTCTGGATCAGACAAAGAACATAAGAAAAAAATGTACTGTACTGTACTGTAGACAGGACAGTGAGGGACTAACTAATGTGTACGGTAGTGCAAGGCAGGAAGGTGTTTTGATGCTAAAATGGAAACTAGGTGGATAAATAAACGTACTAAAACCAAATATAGAGGAATCCAAATGAAGGCACACTTTCCAAAACAAACTCTGGTAACACTGCTAAGTTCTTCAATCAGCTACTCAAGCACTTTCAGCTGTTTTGAGCTATCATCAATACTAAAAGTGTGGACCCCAGCCCTAAAATAGGCACTCGGATGTTTGATGGCACCCACATCTGTGATCATTTTAAAATGTTTATCTTATACGAACTTGCCTGCCAGTCTAACATTACTTGCTCATTTATCCCGCTTTACACATAGAGGACTTGCAAGAAAGCAAATGTTAGTGTTTTACTGAACTAGAAGTTAGGCGCTATTTGTTTTGGAGGGACGTCCTGCCTCGTCCCAATCTGAAAGCAGATAAACCTAACCCGAGAGTGTGTTTAGTTCGCGAGACGGCAGTCTCAGATTAGATCGTCTTGTCCCTGAATCATTTCCTTTTGCTAATTTGCAATCTTTTGGACTGATCTGTTTCTCTAAAAATCGAATTATCACGGTGGGGAACTGGCTATGGATATTGTACACTAGCTAGCAGGGTCAAGGGCCCTCATCGAAAGGTTAAATAACAGATCTGTTTCAAATACAACAGAGTGCTGCATCTGGAAAAACCACATCTACGGGTTCGGTCAACTCCGTATTAGCAGCCAGGACAAAAAAAACAAAAAAAAAACAGCTGTATTTTTAAGGAAAGATTTGGCCGTTTTCCCAACACTGAGCCAAAGTGTTAAACTAAGGTCACTAGACCACTGAATGGGATTTGCAGAGGTTAGATGTCCAGATTTGCTAGCCATGGCAACACACAATGGCAAATATGTAACAAGGGTTAGTCAGATAAGTAATTAATTACTTGTGAAAACATTCACCTGCCAAGATCATAATAAAGGAACATTCTCTAAGCAAAAATCAAAGTACATATAACGAGGGGACTTCCATTAGCTTTTGCTTCATAGTAAGTTATGGTAACAGGGCACAAGTTTAAATTAACTTAGTTTTAATGCGTCTTACTTTGTCTTGCATTTTAGCTATATACACTTCACAAAAATTAGGGGACATTTCATTATGCCTGTGGTAGCCTAGCGGTTAAGGTACTGGACTCTAGACCAGAAGGTCCAGGGTTCAAATCCCACCTCTGCCAAGCTGCCACAGTTGGGTCCTTGAGCAAGACCCTTAACCCACAATTTCTTAAAAATGTAAGACTGTATTAATTGTAAGTCGCTCTGGATAAGAGCGTCTGGAAAATGTAAAATTATGGGATATTTCATTTTGAAATGTGTGTTTACACACAAAATATATGACACGCTGTATAGAGAGCACTCTTACGTACAAACCAGTTTACAGGGTTAGAGAGAGAGAGACAATATTAGTCTATTTCAGGTTTAAACCGACGTAACTTGGCCCACGTTCGACTGTTGCTGGTTTAAACTGGCCAGCGTTGGTTAGGACATGCTTAAACTGGACAATGCTGGTATATTTCTGCTTTACACTAGCCAGTGCTGGTGAGTTTTTTTTTTTGTTTAATCTGGTCTATGCTGGCACATTGCTGGTTTAAACTTGTCAGTGCAGGTCTATTGCTGGTTAGTGGTGTCTTACTGGTTTAAGCTGGCCATTGCTGGTCTTTTTCTGGTTAAAATTAGTCAGTGTTGGTGTTTTTCCAGTTTAATCTGACCAGTTCGTGTGTATTACTTATAAATTGCTGATTTAAGCTAGTCATTGGTGATCTGTTGCTGGTTTAAACCTGTCAGTGCTGGGCTATTTCTGGTATGAACTAGCCACCACTGGTCTATTGCTGGTTTAGACTGGCCCATGCTGGTCTATTGCCGTTTTGGCCAGTGCAGATCAACTGTTAAAACAGGCCAGGACGAACTCGTCTATTAAACTGTCAGAGTATTTCCATTCAAATATGTTCTGTTTAAAAGTATTTTCAAAGTAAATAGAGAGGAAAACAGAGAAATAGAAAAATAGGAAAAAAACGTTTCACCTCGGTGACACCGCTACACATCTGTAATGCTTCCACAGCTGGTGTGATGATGCACATTGATTATTATGGGCACGGATTTGAAGGCCACAGACGTGGTGCACATGCTACATGTTTTCCGCATCTGGTGTGAAACGGGGGAAAGTGGAACAATTTTATGACTCTAGTTAATTGAGCCACATTGCCTAAATTGTGTTTTACAGCATTTTGGACTGTGTTCCTTATATCTTTTTTCCTTCTAACTCTCTTGCACAGTTTAAACCAACACTGAGCTGCACTGGATCGAAAAACACAGCTTAGATCTTATTGATGAAAGTCACCATGACATGGGTGTTTTTCACAAAGTGCCGATCTCCTGGGAGCTGCTTCATTCGCAACGCTCTTTGTGAATAGTGAAAAAAAAAAAAACATCATCCAAGACAACATGCGTCAGGCTTGAGGGCGGAAACGAAAAAGTCGAAAGTCATCGCAAAACGAAGGGCCCGGCTTGTTTGAGCTCGTAGAGTACCGTCACGCCAGCAAACACACTTCACAACAGTGGTGCATCAGAACAGCACTTCTATTTGAAACAGCTGCATCTGCAAATACCACATCAGGTCCTATTCAAGTACAGGACTCTAAAGTGTCATTTACTCTTTGTCTTTTCCACTTTATCCGGATGGTTTATGCGGCATACCGGTGTTACTTTCCTCTAGGGTATGGGTAGGAATGTTTTCGTAAGCTGCCATGCCATAGAACATAGCTGTTAACAGGCAGCAAACTACAGTATATAATATTGTTTGCTGCTATAAGCGTTACAGTGCTGCATCATCAAACAACATTCTGGTTATAGCTCACTAGCAAGTCAGGTAGCATAACGCACCACACCACAACTGAGCCTAGCCTGACCTTAGCTGGTTGACATACGGGAAAGACTCGTCAGATTAAAGAACAGAAAACACAGATTGAAGACAGGGAGACCAGAGATGCAACAGAAGAACTTGTTCTTCAGTGTGAACATATTGTCGTTGTGTTTAGTTGCTGAGATGCTGTGGTTGGTAACATTAGCAGCTTGGTCCATCGCACCTCAGCAGAAATCGTGTGGGCGCATGGGATTATGTAGTGCAAGTGAAACAGTAAAGCAAAGACATCTCTCTTAGACATCTCTTTAAGAGGCATTTTCTCAAGACACTGCATACGACAGGATAAGTAAACAATGCAAAGACATTACGGATGCAATAATAATCCTGTCGAGACAGACGGGCTCAGAGCAGTGATTAAAAAAACTGGATTTGTGGCTCCTTTAACCGGGGCGAAAATACTTAATAAATGTGTTTGTTGGTTTATTTAGGGTCACTATCAACATCAGAGGCCGTTTCAGTGTCACACACAAGGTTAGAGCTCTACACAAGACTAGTCACATTTATATACTCACATCAGTGCCACTTTAGTGTAGTCAGTTAATCTAACATGCGTGTCTCGGAACTGTTAGAGGAAATTGGAGTACCAGAAGTAAAGCAATGCAGACACAGGGAGGACATGCAGACTCCACAAAGAAAGAACCAGGCCTCCAATCTGGACCGTTTTGCTGCCAGGAACCGGTGCTACCCACAAAGCCACCGCTAATAAATATACATCATAAAAGTATTTTCCTAATTACTATCATTCCAGGCTGAAGGAACCACAAAGTGATGAGATATATACACTGGAGCAAACAATTAAATTCCGCCACTGACGCACTGAATTAAAACAGCTCCTTTTGTTTCTTGCCAGTTTCCTTCTTCCTGTCAACAGTTAAACTTCCAAGATCAAATAGATAATCGATTAATAAAGACGAATTAATTTGTACATTTGTGTTTAAATAGACTCTCGCATAGACTGTCTATGCTTCTAAACTATTGGAGTACAGCCCCATCACACACGCCATTACACACACACACACACACACACACACAATGACAGAAGACATTTTATAATGGTGTGACACTATGCTTGTTTAAACTGGTCAATGCCAGTTTGCTGCTGGCTTTAACTGGTCAGCGCATGCGTTTTGTTGAATTAATCTGGCCAGTGCTGGTGCATTTCTGCCTCAAACTGATGCTTTTTCAATTGATCTGTTGTTGGTTGGTTAGGATTAGTACAGATCTCTGGTTTAAGCTGCCTGTTGGTCTGTAATTTATTCATATGGGTCACAACTGGTATATTTTATAGCGTTTCTATATCCTGGCAAATAAAAGCCTGAAAAGATTTCAAGTTTCCAATTCCTTGCTTGATTTGGACTAATTTTAGAAGGTGGAGGTCAGCTTGTATACATAAGGGAGCATCTGCTGACATTGCAAATAAAGGCCAGGGCTTTTAAGTCTCGCTTGCCAAACGATTGTTTTATTTGATAAGGAAACAGTGGCAGGAAAGACTAAGCTACAGAAACAGGGTTTGAGAGGAGTTGCATAAGAGGCAATAGAAATGCAGTTCTCAGTTTCCATTACCTCAGCTTATACTCTCAATTGAGTGTTGCCTTACAAATAAGATTAACGAGTTAATGATTAGTGCTGCATATGAAGGGGATTCTAAATGAAGCAATCTTCCTTTAGCTCGTTGTAGCTTGGCTAAAACAGGACAACGATGGTCTTCCAAATGCTTACACCATTATAAGGGCAGATAGGAGGCAGCATTAAATCTATTGGTTACAGGTGTTCGTTTGTAAATGGTTTTAATGAGTTTGCCTGTCTCATTCTGGCTGTTTTATCTACCATATAGACAAAAAACAATATGTACTTGGATCTAAAAATAACATTACATCCTCTCACACCCACCAGGTAAACAGTGGCTATATAATTAGGAAAACCAATTAATAAAACAAACAAGTTCTAATCGCCTCTCTACCAAACCATCACTATTGGGTCCTTGGGCAAAACACTTCAGCTTTCAACTGTTAAGCACGATTGTATGGATAAGGGCGTAACATACTGCTTCATCCAATCCCTGATCCTCATTTGCTCTGGTATGCCAGCCTTCTAACTGCTCACACCTGTCCCTAATTACTTCATCAACGCCAGTGTATTTAGGCTCCCTGACTGACTCAACGTGTTGTGGAGTCATGTAGCGCGTAACTGTGCGTTTTAAGAGCAGCTTTTAACCTGTTTGCAGCCTTGTTGGTTTTCTTTGTTTGCCAGCTTGTGAGTTTGATCTGGAGCTATTTGTTCCTGCAACGTTTGAGCCATTCCACTGAATGTGTGTGTGCTGTTTCTTGTCCCAAGATTATTTATTTATATATATATATATATATATATATATATATATATATATAAATTTAATTACCTATAAGAAACATTTCATTAGGCAAAGTGTCCTGTAAAGTGAAACACTTGCAAAATCAAGAAAAATAGCCCTAAAGTCACCTGCCCATGGCCTCTGATTACACCTTACACTTTAAGAAATCGTATGCTTTTGCATTGTTTTGTCATTCCATATCCAATCTATGCCTCTATGTTTTCATAAGAAATCCATAATAATTTCCTTTAAAAAACATATTTTGTGTCCATGCATATTTTATACGTAGTCCGGTTTTCACTCAGCCTTAACATATTTCCACTTATGACAATTAGGGGAGCAGAAGACCTGGATCTTCTGAAAACTTCATATAAGAAGTGAAATAAAGTTGCCTGATTGACCAGTATTCATTATGAATAGCTTAATAATGTTGTTAGATTCATGGTTGATAAAATTAAGTTTATTTTCTAGGAGTTAAAAGAAGCAAATGGCACCCATTCTGTGGATTCTTTTGCTACTTTCACTATTGGCATTATTCTCCTTTATCTGGCTCAGTCCGACAAAGGTTTCGACTCTGGTGGTTAAACTATAAAGCAGGGTTTTCTACCATCTTGCTGATATTGATTATCTGATTGTCTTGTCAAATCCATAAGTCAATTCGTTTTTCATGAAAGGATACAGAAATAGATTTTACCATTACTCTTGTGTTCTTGTTCTTGTTGTGAGTTTCTTCATAAGTGAGGCACAGGGCCTGAAAAAGAAAAGTGAAGAATCATCTGTATGGATTATTCACCAGTTTGGTTTGAAATCAGAATTGAAAACATTTAGAAATAAAGTCATAAGTGCCAGGGTAATTGGTAACATGTCATGGATTTTAATTCTATTAAAATATTATGTGACTAGCCACCAGAATTAATTAGGATTTGATCATTTAGCTAATTCTCTTTATTTTGTCTTTCTTGGATCTAATTCTAATTCATGTTTAACGTGATAAAGTTTGACAGCTTTTTCTGACCTAAAGTGAAAACAAAACAACAGTGTTTATTTAAGAGGAGAGAAACATGAATCAAACTCTAGCCTAACCAGTTTCTGCAGTGAAACGATCCTATTAATTATGGTCTTTTTAAAAGAGAAGCAGCCAAGAAATCACTATTTTAGAAGATTAACAGGTGAAAAGGCTAAAGATATGCTAAAGTTAATAGAGATTGGAATGATGATCAGTGGAAAAGATAATAAAAAAACTTTTGGGTCCAACTTATAACAATATATTACATATAGTCATTATATCATTGCTAAACCAAACAAATCCAATCGTGGCCTCAGACTGTTGCACAGGACTGTAAATGCTATAGGCTACACATAAAGATTACTAAAGCCAATGATATTATTAAGAGACCTATGTAACAAATTCCGTCCATTCCCAGCCCCAACGGCTCCTTCTGTTGTCTCTGTGCTAACACCAGTGGTGATCAGAAAGCTGCATGTTCAAATGCATGTTCAGGTTTTTGGGCGACATCCACAATTCTTCTAGATAAGTCTGCTAATCACTTTAAACGTATCATCATGAAAGAAATGGTAACAGGCTGGCAGCTGCAGACGGTCTAGTCAGCGCTTCACACATGGCCTCTAACTGGGTAAAAGTGCACGTGTGAAAGGGGTTTAAAAGACGAAAATAAATGACAGTGACAAAGCAGGAAGAGACAGGCTTAAGAGAAAGAATAACAGCTAGAATGAGTGGTGAAGATCAGAGAGGAAATGAGAAACAGTGAGTGACAGGAAAGCTCATGGGCTTGAGCATTAAAACTGTGAGTTATGAGTGTTTTATGTGACGGTGATGGACGTGCGAATGTTTACAGTAATAAAGCTTAAAGCTGAGCTGCAGCTGCGCTTCATGACACTGCGCTGATCTGTCAAAGTGAACAGGTAGCTCTTTCAATCGTCCCATTCATGTTGAAGTGCGTCCACCTGCAGCGAGCGGCCTCGGCTAACGTCCGCGCAAAATTTACGAGATTAATAACGAAGGCGGGAGGATCCGCGAGGTGGAATGTTTTCATCTGTCTCCTTCCACATGATGCATTTTTACTCGTTGCCAAACTGAAGACAACCCTTGATTGCAAATGTGTCCTCACTTGGAAAACAACTTTCACAAGCGTGCTACACTGCTCACAAAAATCAGGGGATGTTTCGTTATGGGATATGTTGAAGTATCCCCTAATTTTTGTGAGCGGTTCACAAGCTGGCTTTTGTTTTAAAGCTGTCTTACACACATACACACTTACTCCAGATCGCACATCTGACGCACAACATTACATGCTCATGCACTTATCCAGAATTCAGCTTTATTTTTACAGTGCCTTTTTCAATGAATCGTTGTCTTAAAAGAGCTTTCCAATTTTTTGATTATCTTCAAAATGATGAGGGCAATCCCATATTTAGCAAGTAGGGGGGCAGAGGAAAGGAAAAAAACTTCCTAAAATTATAAAGGAAATAACCTTGGGAGGATCAAGATTTAAAAAGGGCCCAACATCCTTGGACGGCTTAGATGTTTTATATATAAGTTCAATGTAAATAAATCAACAAAATAAAGTCCAGTGGCATGGCATCCCCCTTTGACCAGAGGAGGAAGAGATTTACTGGTTTCTATGGGCTGAGTACTTTTTGAGTAATTTAAACCATTGTTTGAGGGACCAACAGATGTTGCCTGGCAGGGTTGGGGACTTCTTTACCTTCTTTACCTGCTGTGCCGCCACAGTCTGGAGGAGAACTGTATACATCCATATATGATAGGACATTGACTGATTGATATAAATCAGTGTATTCATCCTAACTTACACCACTCTGTTAGGGTCTTAGACCACCATTAGGTTTGTTGTTTTAGCAATGACCATATTGTTGACAATTGGACCCAAAAATTTCAAACTCAGACTGTAGAATTTTAGAATCAACTTGTTGAATTCACAACTTGGCAACCCGATGAAGCTGCCAGATGCTCTTACTACTCAAGTTTAAGGTGTAAAGTGTGATGTGTCACACTAAATACACTGCTGACAAAACGAGAAGATATTTTTTTGAAATACGAAGAGGATCCCACTAGAACTGCTGAATAATCTGATCCTGTCCATGCCCCATCACTGTCACTCCTGGGTGATCATACACCCTACTGAGCAGTTAATGTGGGGGGCGCTCTCGTCCAGTTTAACACGCTTCTGTTCACCCCCATGAATATATCACTTACTGCTCAATCACCATAACTGAGTTTGCACCTTAGTTGCGTAATCAAACAGCTTCCTGTGATTTTTCAGTTGCTTTTCCGGTCATCTTGTTTAATGAAATAAATTCAAATGCTTCTTTTTTAATCACTTCATATTCATTTTGAAACATCTGTAGCCTACAGAAGCCGTTTTGCTTTGAAATTCTGAAAATCAATGCGTGATTAATAAATGTGTGATTTTTGTGTTTGAGTAACGTTGTATGTGTGTTATGGTGCATTGTTATGCTGCACATGTAAAGAGGAAAAATGATAGGAATCTTTTGTAACTAAGGTAAGGATTTTTTTTTCTCTCGCTACTTTTTTTTTTCTTTACATCAATTAAAGGTTGATTTCTTCTCATGTTTTTATTAGTTTAATCAAATCATTTGACCACTTCTTGGCCAGGAGTTCCAAAAGTAGAGCGGGCTGTACTTGCATTTGTGTTTAATTGTGTTTAATTCCTGTCTCTAGTGTGATTTAATAATCTGGAAAATCATTCTTCATTCCACACCAAAACTTTAATACGTTACCACGATACACCAAACTTGTTCAGTCGTGCAAGTCATATCTGCTTCCAGGACACAAAAGCTGGGTGTTCTCAAATCTCCTACACACGTATGGGTAGGCAGGCACACTCATACATACACATGTGGAGGAAAAACGTGTTTGTGCGAGACAAAGTGAGAGGAAACTTTTTCTTGTCATTTCTTGTGTGTTGTGTTCCTGCTTAAAAATGATTGACAGTTCTGAGTAATGTGACAAACAAAGGCATTTCAATAATGCTTGTAGTGACTAATTTAGGTTTCAGTGATTTATGCTCGATGTATCTAAATAGGTGGATTTGTTTATTCTAAGGCAACTCTGAGCAACTGTCAGACTGTGACTGATAGTCTGTAACCAGTTCACCAGTCTTGCTGGTCGTTTAGGCATCAGAATGTTGCATATTGATGACTTTGTAATGGAATTGTGAAGGTTTTGTTGCGATGACCCGCGCGAAGAAAATCATGCCTCCGAAGCAGCACTGGACAGTGGATGGTACACCAACACCAGACAAGTTTGCAGGGCATTGGCAGTGATTCGAGGGTTTTGATTTGCATAGCAGACCGGGCTCGGGCGGTTACGTCGCAGTTGTCTTCTGTTTTCGATCTTGTCAAACTGAAACAGTTTCTCAATGTCATTTTAGACAGTAAAAAATGACAAGCATTGTCGGTTAGTTGCTTAGAGGAACTTCTTGTCACTGATACAATCTTTCAGTCTTTTCAGCAGTTGAGGTTTAAGGGGAACGCTCAAGGGCCAAGCGCTATCAGACTGGCAGATCTATGTTTTGGTTAAATACTGCATGATCAATCCAAAATCTGAGGATTCAAGTCCCAGCACTGGCAGCCTGCCACTGTTGGACCCTTTTTATTTTTTTTTTGGTTTATTTAACATCACTATCTGCATCAGTGGCCATTTCACACAAGGGACACACACAAGGGAATATCTATACACAAGGTTAAATTAAGCCTAGTCATACACTCATATATCCAATCAATTCAGTCCCAAAACAGTTTCGTATAAATTACAAAATCCTTTTACTAACATATAAAACACTGCATGGTCTGGCTCCAGAGTATCTTAGTAAACGTATTAAGCTCTATAACCCAGCACGTTCACTTCGTTCACAGGAGGCGGGGTTACTTATAGTTCCTAGAATTAAAAAGATCACGGCTGGTGGAAGAGCA
>JAUZST010081952.1:0-20444 GCA_034779995.1 Parotocinclus haroldoi | reverse complement strand
ACGTCCCGTCCTGTAACATAGGGCATGTTCGATTAATCGTACCAGCCGCTTATTAGGACCAAAACCATCCCGTCCCGTTGTGGCCCCGTTACCCGGATTCGACCGTACTTCATAATTTTAAGAGCTGTGAAAATCAACAAAGCAAAAAGCACTCAATTTTCCTATGACTACTTAAACAGTTTTAGACTTGTTAGCCACACCCCAGGTTTTTTATCCCACGAGGTAAGGCTGTACCTTTTCCCTCATGGCCACATGGTGGGAAGATGATTTGAATCTTGAATATTGTTTTGAATCTTTGTAAATCAGTGCAGCGCGTTAAAATTGACACCGATTACGAATTTATATATAAATTTTATATATATTATATATAATATTTTTTTGTTTTTGGCTTTTCCTCGTACCCAGCTACGTGCTTCTGTTTGCGTTTCCCCCTTTTGTTGTTACAGACCTTTTCCATAGCTTACGTATCGCCGTGGTTTGCTGTACATCTGATATTTTGTACCAAAACCACCTCCACACGAAAAGTCGCTCTCCTTTTTGGGATACAATATGGCACACCCCTAGTCTGTACCTAAACATTCTTCCAAATATTCGTTTCAGAACTTTTAAAATATGTACTATAATAGACTGTAAATAACTCTATAAAAACAGAAGGAATGTGAACAATATACACGTGGACCGACTGCGATGGAAAAATGGACACGTCTTGATAAACGATTTGTGTTGAAATATCTGCGATCTTGGCGTCAGACCACGTCTGTCGCCTCCTTTGTTGAAAGTAGTTACTCGGTTGGACTGTCTTGAGTTCGTCAGATCGGGCGGTCTCGGCCAGGGCCGGCAGGAAACCAAGTTAAATCGGTGCTGCCTTGGCAAGTATGGCATGCAAATCAGTGACATGCAAAGATGCAGGAGAATTATGTACAGGGTTTTCCGACGAGTTTGACTCACCTGCGTTGCCCAAGGCTCCCTAAAATACAAGAGCGATTCGTATTGAAGCGGCAGACTCGGGAACAGAATGAGTAGTGATCCAGCTCCGAGGAAGGCGCAGCTCCACACTGACTGTGAGTCTCTGATTCATGCTTTTAGTCCTGCGTTCAGCCTTGTTGGATTTGTGTGTGTTGTAGCGTCGAAAAGTTGGTCTTTTGAAAACCAAGCTCTGTATTTGAGCGGATGAAATAAGCTCTGTGTGGTTACTGTAGGTCAGTCTGATGAGAAAACGAATGATAATTAGTGTACTCGCACAACTATGGCACAGTGTGTGAGCAATATTGAAATAATAGGTACATGGTATGCTGCCATAGTCCATTCCTGTTGGGAGTTCACCACTAGTAATCACACAGAGCCCTTGGAATTAGTGCAATAAAAGATATTCAGACGCAATAGCTGCAGTGCCGGAGCCTGACTGAAATGTACACTGCTCACGAGAATGAGGGGATATTTTAAAATGCATATGAAGCCATTAAAAAGAAGGATTTGATTTCATTAAACAAGGTCATCAGAAAAGCAATCGAAAAGTCTGACAATGTTGCTTGATTAAGCAAATGACATTTGAACTCTGTTATAATGATTGAGTAGTAAGTGATGTATTTATGGGGGTGAATTTAACAGAAGCAGGTCAAACTGGACCAGAGTGCCCCCACATTGTGTTCAGTAGGGTGTATGGTCACCCAAGAGGGTCAGAACACACTGACAGCGATGGGGCGTGGACAGGATCAGATTATCCAGCAGTTCTTGTCTGATCCTTTTCATATTCATTTTGTAATATAACCTATATTTGTGAGCGAATATGTAATGAGCGGAAGAAGAAGAAGAAGAGGGCTTTGGTCTGAGACGACAAAAGTTTGAACAGACCCCCATATCGTGCATGATGGGCGTATTCAAAGAATTAGGAGTGGGCTATGTGGCAGAAAGTATTGTGTAGACCTCATTTAGGGAACAAGTATATGGCCAAAAGTTTCTGGACACCACTTCTGATTGGCATTCTTTGTTGTTCCAGCCACTCTCACTGCTAACGGGTTCTTAAGGTGAAGAATACTAGTATAAAGTGTCAGTGGGGAAACAGAATGGGTTCGAATGAAAAGCTCAGTGTGCCTGCTCAGCAACTTACTTGTCTTGTGCTCGTGAAACGAAGTGCCTGAAGAAATGGTTCGCCAAATTTGATGAAGAATTTGGCAGGCTGCGCCAGGGAGATTTACTGGGAAAGTCAGCTATAAGGCAGGGATTATTTAGTAACATCAGTCCCTGATCTCAAAGTCATGTTCCACATTGTACTGGAAAACATTCTCAGGAAGGGTGTGCCGTATCGTATCGTCGACTCGTGCATAGGCAGAGCAACAGGTAGCACGGAAAGTGGTGCGTCCCAAAAAGGGGAGCGACTCTGGTCGTGTGGAGGTGGTTTTGGTACCAAAATATCAGCTGTACAACAAACCACAGTGATATGTGAGCTATGCAAAAGGTCTGTAACAAAAAAAAAGGGAGAAACACATCTAATCTGTTTCACCACCTCGTACGAGGGAAAGCAAAAATGCTGCAAGGTCAGGTCATTTAAAGTCTAGAATACATTTTGTTGTGATTGTATGTTGTTAAAATATATCGCCAAAATGTATCGTTATCGCAAAGTACTCTAAAATATCATGATGTTACTTTAGGGCCATTTTGCCCACCCCTAATTCTCAGGAGAGTAAAGGCTATGTGGTTATTGGGCGTCAAATAACAAACCAGTTATTTTGTCCGTATTAGAATTCATTTTCAAATTGTACACGTTCATTAAGCAACAATACACAACATCTTGTTAATACGGGATCTCACTCACTCTACTGCTCAACAGAACCCAGTCGCACCATGCCCGGGCCCGGGCCTGGGCCCCACCACAGTGCAGTAACTCCCTTCATCATTTACTTATCAGGAGACGATGTGCCTCCAATAACGTACTGCTGAGGACTCATTATCTTAAATCTGTTTTGTTATCTATTTTGAATTTTATTATTATTTTAATTTTAATTGTGCTACAACTTATTTCAATTACCATCTAGGCCACCCGTCTATATTCAGAGAGTTTTTCCTTGCTACTGTCGCCTTAGGCTTGCTCAATTTGGAATTGGTCTTTTAAGATCATATTACAAAGCTGCTGTAAAAAGTGCTACAGAAATAAGTAACATTTGACTCACATTTTATCCTGTAGGCCGAATAGTGTGTGTTATAAATTGGAACCGTTTATTTGTTGGAACGTTTAACCTTTTTTTTTTTTTTTTTTAATAAACCAAAACATAGCAATCGATATATTTGGTGTTTATTGTATGTAAAATAAACAATTGTTGGCAAATTCTGTTCTACTCTTCTGACTGAAGACCGTGGTCTGATGATGACGACGACGATGATGATGATGTTTTAGCAGTGAGGTTCTGATGGAATGGAACCGTCTCACAGTGCAGAATGCTGACAAACAAATCGGTTTCTCTTATATCTTATAATCAAACAATAAACAGTGATAACGGAAGTGTGATATAAACACAATACCATACCTCAATGTTCGTGTTATAACGTGAGATATTGCCACTCGCACGTCACAGCGCGAACCTTTGAGCGTGTTATTGCGATTATTATTTTTAATTCGAGGATCCCACGAGGTAAAACGGTTCCATTCTATCAGAACCCCACTGCCAAAACATAGTCATAACATAAGAGGAACAGAATTTACCAGCACCTGTTGATTATACAAACAATAAACCCAGATATAGCTACTGATGTGCTTCAGTTTCTGTATCAAAAACTGTTTACTTTCAACATTTGTTTGTTTTTTTTATTCGGATTATTTAACGTCGCTATTCGCGTCTGGAAATTTAGGTCAGGCTGTTACTGCCGACAGAAGAAAATGTGAGTGAGATCCTTTAACGAAAGTCTAGGGTCCGTTTTTCATTTCAGTCACATGACGATTTATGTTAATCTGATGAGAAATTTAAAGCAGGGTTATACAGCATCAGTAGCTCTGTATGGTTAACTCTTTGAGGACCAAAGGACATATTATGTGACAAGGTTAGGAGAGGCATTTTTTTTTGTTGTTTCAACCGCATACGACGTCCATTTAAAAGTTCTCGAAGGGTTAAGAGCTGGATACGAGCGAACCTCCGAACAACCGTGGATTTTCTCTAATGAAAGGCGCAGACTTTAACCCCAGCGAACGAGTGTTAAACTCTGTGAGCGTTGTACAGAAAATGAGAAAGATCGGACATGATCGGACAAACGAAACCGCTGATGCTGTATAACTCTCCCGTATGATTTATGGATGAAGATATTAAGAGGGTGGGAAGTTTTAAGTTACCGTAACAGATTTGTTTCTCCGCTTTTGTAATGGCGAAAGACCTCGGTTTATCGGAAGCTGGCATCCTTCCTAAAACGTCTCTCGTCCAATCAGAATTCGGGCTTGGACCTGACTGTGGTATAATTACTAGTACTGATTAATTTTCACTTTGTCAGATTCTCCAAAGAAACCTGGCCATTTTAAGCCGTCTTCCAACACTAGCCGCTTGGTTACAGAAACAAAACTCAAATGCATGTGCTTATTTGT
The DNA here is from genome assembly GCA_034779995.1 of Parotocinclus haroldoi. Taxonomy (NCBI): domain Eukaryota; kingdom Metazoa; phylum Chordata; class Actinopteri; order Siluriformes; family Loricariidae; genus Parotocinclus; species Parotocinclus haroldoi. Next base: position 15,880 of record JAUZST010081952.1, on the reverse strand, counting down.
TTTCATTTGCATTTGATTTGCCCGTGGTTGTACCGTGGTTTGGCCCTGCTTCCCAAATTCATATTGAGAGCATTATGAAGCCTTAAGTTAACTTAACTAGCCTTAAGTCTGGTTCATCCCTCTTGTTATTCTACATTGAGCTTTGTTTTTGTGAAATGCATTGTGTTGCATGAGCCTAAGGCAATTCCTGTGCAGGCTTTAGTTGCTTTATCTCAGCTGTACTCCGTTTAAATAACTTATTAACCAGTTAATACTCCGGAGTCTAAAGTTTTCCCAGGCTTGCCTGTTTGATATTCATTCGATATAAACAACGCTTTAAGAAGTATGTTTAAAGTCAAAGCCGCTCAGATTGCATCTTTTGAGAAGCAGATATTGTAATAACCTTTTGCCAACTGGAATGTAGTCGAATACAGCGGAGGGATCAGAGTTCGCATTCAGGGGGCATGAAATCAAGGTCAAGTCATATATTTTTTTTTTTGTATTGCCTTCACAACAAGCATCGTCTCGAAGCAGCTTTACAACGTTATATGATCTTAAAAGGTCCAATCCCAAATTGAGCAAGCCTAGGGCGACAGTGGAAAGGCATGTTTGTTTTGACCTGTGACACGGCTATTAACGTGTTTAAGTTGAAGTGAATCTCTAAGAAATTCTCTCACCGTGCATTTTAGGAATATTATACAGCAAATCCGCAATTCTGCTTAGAACCTGTGATGGAATTAAACTCTCGTTACTTAACAGTTCGTTACTGGTGCTTTGACGTTACTGGGCTTGACTGTGTTTTGGATTTGGGACTTTTATTCTGTACTCTGCTCTTAGCCTCTTGTCTCTAGTTTCTTGGCATATACGGGGGTTCGGTGGGTAGAAATGCCACCTCACAGCAAGAAGGTCCCGGGTTCAGTCCCAGGGCGGGGCGGCCCAGGTCCTTTTTGGGTGGAGTCTGCATGTCCTCCCAGTGTCTGCGTGGGTTTACTCCGGTTTCCTCCGGTTTCCTCCCACAGTTGAAAGACATGCGTGTTCGGTTAACTTATTACTCTAAATTGGCCTGTGTGTGTGTGTGTGTGTGTGTGTGTGTGTGTGTGTGTGTGTGTGTGTGTGTGTGTTTGTGAGAGAGAGAGAGAGAGAGAGAGAGAGAGAGAAAGAAAGACATGGTGGCACCGACTCAGCCTGTTTTAATATAGTGTGTGTGCATAATGTTATGCTTAATTACCAACAGGTGCAGGACAGGGATATGCATGTACCTCTACCAAAAAAAAAAACCAAACAAAAAAAACAACAACAACAACCATGTAAAATCTTTAACCTATGCCTCATTCTGTATCTTGTCATCTGCTTCGGTTCTATGCAGCGTATTACAGATTACAACAAATCACACATATTTTTCTTTCCTTTACGTCCTTTTTTAATATGAATTTAACATACATAGAGCTCGGTTATAGCTTATATATAAGTTGGCTAACTTCAGCTTCTCATGGTTCTTCAGATATAAAATCATTGCAAAGTATTTCATTTATAGGAATATTTATCCTATAAATATTAATATTTATCCTTTATCCCTTATTAAGATGACCTTTTTCAGAACATATGCTTAAAGTTTCTGAAAGAAGAAAACAACCTGGTTAAAGGTATTAAATATCTTTTTTTCTGTCTTTCTTCCTATTAAAATGTTCATTTAACTCCCCGTTTTGGTTCTTTGAACCAGTTTGAATCTCGTGTCAGGAGATCTCTCTGACTGAGTACCACAATCCAGGTGAGGTTACATTTACATCACCTGGGTTCTGCAAGAACAACTGTGAAGTCTCACTCATTATTAAGTTTTAGATGTTCACAATAAGTGATAATGAGCTAGTGAGATGATACGCATCGAGCAAGTGCGATGCACGTGGATCTAACCTCCTTTAAGTCTCTCAACGGCATGCCTTTCACCTAGGATTGAATCCGCTTCAAAGGCTGATGCGTGCCGATGCATCGCCGGTAATGAGGGTGTATTGGTTTTTAACGAGTGTGGGGCTGCATAAATAGAGGCAAGGACGCCAGCCTTTGAGTCGCAAAACAACAAGGGATAAAGTGGAGCTCGGTGCAGACTACGGAGCCCAGTGGGATTCACACACTGACATGCTCACACTTCCACACATGAGCGTGCACGCACACACACACACACACACACACACACACACACACACTCAGTTGTTCGAGACTTGGAGCGCTTACAACCGTACAGAACGAAGCACAGTGCAAACTCGCCTACGGGTGCTTGCTAAAGATGTAGTCGAATCGTTCTGGTGCCAAATCAGAGCCTTGTTGGATCAGTGGAAAACATGCACATGCAGGACTTGCTACGGGGGAGAAAAATATGTGTACGTGTGCTCTTAAAAACAAGGCAAAATGTGGCTAAGCTTCCCTTGTGAATAAGAGTTTCTTCAGGAGCGTCCGCACCGCTGCTGAAGCCTGCTTCCATCAGTCAGGCTTGCCGTGCACCTGGAAGGTTCAGAGACCCCGCTGGCCACAGCCATGACCTGGTCTTCCTGAATGTGCCTTGACTCGCTTCTTCTGTCACACCTTTGAGAGCGCGCACCTGGTCCGAACTGCATTTTACGCTTAAATAATCTGTTCGTTTGCACCGATTTAAGCCCCTGATGTCTGGGCCGATGACCTGATCAGTTTTTTAGGACAGACTTTTTACTAGTTTCGCTCGCTGTACTACTTTTCTTCAAACTTCAGACATATTGGTATGCATATGCTTGGTCGATATGGGACATAAAGTATTACATGGTCAAACGTACGAGGACAGTTATATGATTGAAACGGACGTTAACTGGACATTACCATTTTTTTATTGTACTGCAATGTAAATATAAAGGTATTTTCACGAGAAAACTAAGCGCAAACAAGGGAATGAGTGGAACGCTTCCTCAAGAAAATGCACAACACAGTGGTTACAAGCACACATTAAAAAACGCACACAGTCTTGAACCATAATATGAACACTCACACTGGAATACGAACATAAATAAGCTGGCTGCACACAACCAAGAGGGAATGAGTCCGCATCTAATTTTCAGAACAGGCAACGCAGTATCACCATCATTAAACGCTGCAAAACTTTACGTAGGTAAATCCGGAGCGGCGATACCGGAACGGAGCCGAAGCGTCTGTAATGACTGGGGTTCGTAATTTCGCAAACCTCATTCGTAATGAGTACAAATGTTTTTATTCCATGTCCAACAGCGACACCTCACAGTGTCCGTGTGCAGCACAGACCATAAAGTAGTTCCTTCTTATACACGTAGTCAACGCAAAGTAAATCAATATTCGTGAAAGCAGATTCAATTTGAAAGAAAGGTTACCAAAATAGCAAAGTACAAATCTTATATTTACTATTGATGGCAGTAAAAATGCACATGGTAATAAACCTTGTTTAAATGTGTTCTTATAATGGCAGGAATCATTTACATTGAGTAGATGCTCTTACTGAAAATGATCAGCACCCAAACTCATGAAACTCATGCTCTTCTGCAGCAGTAGAATTTCAGAACCTGAAATTCCTGTCCCAAAATTCCTAAAGGGAATCATTTAGACTTACGGCATTTAGCAGTCGCCCTTATCCAGAGCGACTTAGAACTGATACAGTTTTACAGTTGATGTAAAACTGATGAGAAATAATGGGTCAAGGGTCAGGACTCAAGTGTGGCAGCTTGACAGAGGTGGGATTTGAACCTTGGGTCATCAGGTCCAGAGTCCAGTACCGCTGCTGCAGTCCCTATAATATGATATCCATCTCCATAAAATAAGACATTCAGCCAAATATATAGATGTGATGTCGGCACACTTTTGGTAATGCGCCTTATTGGAAGCTTAAAGTTCATTAATTAAACCGTCAGTACACACCCTGTATGGCAGCAACACTTGAAACATGAAAATGGAACCGTCGACATTCTCAGCCTGACTCCAGCCTGAATTCTCCACGTTGCTAGCTTAGTCTCAGCACTGGTAATCACAGCAAAGGTCAGAGTAAAAATACGCCTTGGCGATTTGCCAAAGGTGGTATCTTGTGGCGAGGGTTTAGGTGGCCCTGTGCGTTAGGGTTCAATTTACACACCGTGCCGTTAATTGCAGCTTGTTTGCTCCGAGGCTGGGATGAAAAATTCTCAGGCATTCCTGCTGCGGTGCTCCGGGCCGTGTCTTTGAGTTTATTGGGGCCATGATAAATACTATCAAACAGTCGTGTATTACACACTTTATCAATACACACACCACTGCTTTTGCCCTCGCTTTGCCAGACTAGCAGTATTGCACGTCCAGAACGACCTTGTGTACAAAAGCAAGCGAAGGCGTAAATCCACGACAGGCTGTGCTTACTTAATCCAAACTTTCTGGCCCACTGTGGCTGCTCCAATGAGGAACGGATAATTTCCTTATTATTAGTGATCGGTAAATGCTGATTTATCATCTTTCCGAGCAGCCGATCCACCTATTGCGAGGCGTTTATGACGATGGCAGACAGGAGGAACCTAGTAAAAGCATGTGGGGAGGTCACCGGATAACACGGCAAACTCCACACAGGGAGCACACGGTGTTTGAACCTGGGACCCTTTGAGAAACTGACAGCACTGTCGGATAGAGCAGGGAAAAGCTTTCCAGAGGAATTACAGATAAATGGTGCATCATATCAGTTCCCTTAGGAAACCAATGATAGGCCTGTGAGTGTATCTGGTGTGTGTGTATCTGGTGTGTGTGTGTGTGGTGGGGAGTGGGAGGGAGTCCTCGTGCAGCTATCCAAACTCATTTTGAAAAATCACAACTTCTTCTCTTAAGTCAGCATTTCGAATCCGACCGTGTCTGCTCCCAATTAACACGCCGTTTTGTCAAATGATAAATTTACAAATTCGACATAGCACCTCTTTTTTTTTTTTTCCTCACCAGAGATAGGGCCTAGCCTGAGCGAGAGAGGAACGAAAAAGATTTAAGAACATTTCGCAGTGTCAAACATCTAAACCCACAGGGAACCTCGGCACAATTGGACCAGGGTGAAGCGGAGGAGGAGGGGGGGGCACCAATGAGGATCTTCATCCAGGCGACCTTATTTCTCTTGTACAGTAATGTGGTTATCTGACGCGGGTGATCCTTTTAAACGGTTTGTTTGCGGGGATAAAAGCTCACGGTGGAAATAAAGTTAGTTCTGGCTTAAAGCTGCAAATCCTCTGTGGTCACGGAAGATGATCCCAATTTGCTCCTGAGCAGCTCTGTCAGATCTCTCAATAAGGAAAAAAAAAATGGTAAGACTTTAAGCATCAATTATGTTCGATTAATGCTGGAGTGCACAGACCGTGCCACGGTGAGCCGAGCTTTGAGTTCCCTCGTGCTTCACCTGGCGACGTCTGCACCCCACGCAGCAGCCTAATCCCTTTCTGTGTATCTCTGGTACAATCATGACATAAAGTGATTAGCAAATTGACTCAATTAGTATCAGTTTGAAACCTGGGTGTGATTTGTTTCATTGGAGCTTATTGCTTTGCATATATAAATATGAACAAGATTGAAAGACTTCTGAGCTCGGTTTTTCTGAGCGGTAAGACAGAATTTGAGTGAATGAACAGATTATGCGGGATTCTTCATCTAACATTAAGTTGTTCCTCAAATCCTTTGCAACTTCTTTGTACCACAACAGCTTGGAAAAAGTAATTAACGCCACACTAATCCGAACTGTACTAAAAGACACTTTTTTGTTGACTTGGCGCACCAATCAGTTGTAGTGCACACGCACAGGCACACACTCTTTAGAGGGTCACTTTAGAGGTATCAATTGACCGAACACGCATGTATTTGGAAACCGGAGTACCAGGAGTAAACCCACGCAGACACGCGGAGGACATGCAGACTCCACACAGAAAGGAGCACCCTGAAATCCCCCCTGGGATTGAACCCGGGACTTCTAGCTGTGAGGCAGCGGTGCCGCCCACCGATCCACTGCTAGCCATGAAAATGCAATTTCCATGGTTTGAAATGTTATTCAGAAGTGGAGATCAGAACAAGCTCGAGTTGCAAGAAGCGCAACTGGACAGGTACGCAAAACAAAATCGCTGAGGCTGAATAAATTACATCGTGCCAGTAATTCAAATCGTAACATACTTTAAATCATATTGTCTCACAGTTCTCAGGGTTTAATGTGATAAACAACTCTCGAGACCTCTGCTAGGATTTGTATGCAATAAATTCATCCTGTATACTTTTACATTACTTTCTTATCTACGTTATCCTTTAATCCTTTAATTCATTAATGTTTCAGGAGGGCACAGGACGTAATGCAGGAAAAGCCCTAGACAGGGCACCACACCATTGCAGGGAACACACACTCACATGCTATGGGAACTTTCGATTCGCCAATTAGCCTAACACGCATCTTTGGACTGTTGGAGGAAACCGGACTACCTGGAGTAAACCCACATGGACTTGGGGAGAACATGCAAACTCTACACACTCTCACGCGGGATCAAACTAGTGTGAGAAATCTTAAAGCATGAAAACTGGCAGCTGCTACAATAAACAATTTGTGTCTGTAAAGTCGTCAAATATTTCCTGACCGGATTTTGCAGGTCCATTTTTAATAGTTGATTAATATTTTCATCAGTCTGCATGCCCGTGTGGGTTTACTCCCAGTACCGCGGTCTTCTTCCACATTCCAAGACATGCACGTTAGGTCAATTGGTGTTTCTAAAGTGCCCTTGGCGTGTGTGTAAGTGCCCTAAAATGGATTGGCACTCTGATCAGGATTTGTCCTTAAGCAGATAAGAATGAACCAAAGTATTGCTCACAAAAAAAACCATAATGAAATATCCCCTAATGTTTGTGAGTAATTCATTAGCAAAGACACAATAATGTCCAGTAAGGACTTGCAGAAATGTCAGGTTTGAGCTTGTTCCCTAGCTGACTCTCTGTACCACCAATAAAACACCTCTTGCTTGAATAAATACAACATCTAAGCAAGCTAACATGTCCCTGCTAAGAATGTACCTGTGCCATGAAACCCATTTCCAGCCGGTAGACCAAGTACACATTCCTTCTTATTTCATTGTTGTATGATTGCACTGATGTTGAGCTTCATACTTGAGCAAACCAACTCTCCACTGATGATTATGACCAGTTCTGGCCACTCGTAAGAATGTCCTGGGGTGTCTTACAGGCCTTTAGGCTTAGCAATAGTTACAATCATTGGACAATCTTGAGCCTGGTTGTCCATAATGACAGCTGTGGAACCTCTCAATGGCAGAACAAACTTGGTCAATCAAACGGCTTTGTTATGCTAATCCTGAATACCGCTGTGAGCCACCGGCCTTTATTCACTTATAAGGATCTGACAAATCAGTGTTCATACAGGTCTCAGAACTAAAGGAAAACTTCCATCGAATTTTGACCTGATTGTCTCGTTGGCGCCACAAGGAACCTGGCATCTGCGCTGAGCCGTAACAACAGTGCGGCAGTCGAAGCATCTCACCTATCATTTCACCGCGTTTTACCCACAAGCCTCTGATCAGCGGCACAAACAAACAGAACACATGGAGATAAGGCCGCCCAGACTGAGCACAATGTGGCCTTGTTTGTTTTGGGTTTTTTTTTGCTGTGCTGTTTGCCTTCTACATGGCCGTGTGTTGATATTTTGGTCATGCAGAAGCTTGCCTCAAATGATAATGTTGATGCCAGTTTTTTATCCTAAGGTACACTGTTCTACTGCGCTATGCAATTTGTCTGGATTGTGTAAGTGTACTATATGTGGTAAACCGTATCATTTTTATAAGACTCCCTCTAGAGCATGTGGTCAAGAGAAAACTCGGAGCTGGAATAGGACTGTACTCTCGTTTAGGGTTTATTCAGTACCCGAGTACTTCATTGGGGGTGTCGTCACACCACCATAAGCAATACACAAAGCAAGCACACATGATGACCACCCGGTTTGCTGTGACGTTTATATCAGTTCCATGCGTCATGTTAACATCCAACGAAGCAGAATATTGGCCAGAGCCTCACACTCCCTCCACCTGCTAGCAGCGGCGCCGTCAAGGGGGGGCCAGGGAGGGCCAAAACTTTCCCCACACACTGCCGTCTTCGTAGAATTGATTGACATATGCCTCTCTTTGATATACTTAGTCACGTGCTGCACATTTCAGTCAGTAATATACATGTCGTGAATAGTTGTACGACCATATAAACAGAAGATGAAGCTTCATGAATGAGCGGTATGTCCATTTATGGGCATAGCCTATAATATATTTGTTTATATAAACACACAGCAACGGTAAAGTTAATTAAAGCTGTATCAAACATAATTGGAAGCCTCTGTATCATGTTTTTAACTGGTTTCTTTTGATTTCTTTTGGTTCCTTTTTTGATTTCAGTGAATTATTTGTTTCTCACTGAAAGGAAAGATGTATAGCTGTCTTTTTAAGAAACCCGGCAATTATTTAAAGAACGATGAATCACCTATTATACGTATATATGTATATACAATTACATTACACAATGTTGTTGTACTATGTCAAATGTTAACTGTATCATTTAAGTCTACGCACATCAGATAATTAATTATTCACTAACCTACGTACTGCAATAATAGACATCCTGAAATTGACTTTTCGTTTTGGTGTGCCACCCCAAAATTTTCAGTGGCCCCATCCGGCCAATCCGGCCTATGAAAAGTTTCTGGGGGGGCACCACTGTCGACTTGTTTTCTTCTACAGTCGATCTGGATCATTTCCACAAAATCAGAGCATACATAAAAAGCAAACTAGGCTCAGAGGCTTCTTCTATCGCCTCTTGGTCCAGTTCTGATGATTTTGTGACCTTTGTATACCCATTTGATAGTAAGCAGGAGTTACTACGGTTAGTACCCTGACCAGTCACAAACTCTGTGTTGTGACGCATATCCCTTGAGACCAGAAACTGTCTTTTTTTGTCTTTTCCCATACAAGCCGTTCTGGTTGGGGCACATTTATGAGTCTTGCCCATTCAGCATTTTGCCGCTGTTTTGCATTTTGTCCCGCAGCAAGTAGGTCATCACTATTGCTGAACAACAGCAGCACACAAACCATTTTGTGAAAGCTCCAAACCAAGTTGCCTGGTCATTACAATGTGCCAAAGTCACGCAGGACCCAACACCCTGTCCATTTCTCACACATCCGACACGCTGACTATGAGAACTGACAGTTTAGTGACAGTTTCCTTACTGTCCGATATATTCTAGACCATGACCTGTACAGCTCTAACGAGTGGTGTATGTTTTAAATCAGAGTGTATGTACTGTACAACTGTTACCAATTCTATTCTAAAACATACAGCCACGTACAGTACTGTCCAAAAGTCTTAGACCCCCATTACATTTGTTTTCTTAGTAATGGCATAACAACCATGTCATTTTTTCAGTGTGACAAAAGCTCAGAAAATATGTATGCAAAATACAAAAGAACACAACTGAAATGAGAAAATGGCTTCTGCAGGGAAATAACATTCCCGATCAAGCTTCTTTGAAACGTAGAAACTGGAATCCCAACGTAGTTGCCAGATGCAGGGAAATCACACTACATACTTGCCACTGTAACCCACAGAAGCTGCATTTTTAATAATAGTTTTTAATACTGCCTACACATTTCCTGTACAGTCATTATACTATTGCTAAAACAGCAAATCTAATGGCGGCCTAAGACGTTTGCACAGTACTGTGTTTTTTATGGCGCTGAGGTGTCAAACTAATAACATTACTAATTCTAATGGCTTCATATTAAACCGATGAATTAAAACTGATGAACTGATCAATTATTTAGTACATTGTATATCAATGCTTATTATATTAGAAATTGAATACTAATAATAATAATAATAATTGCCATCTAAACACGGGGCATCATATAAATGAAACAATCCATACAACTGTAAAAACTGAAGGTAACTAACAAATTTGAATTCATCAAGCTTTCATAAAAGCTCCAGCATTTCTTTAATCTTATTGTGCTGCTCCGAAATGTGGCCTCACATAGCTGTTGATAGCTAGAAACCATTTGTAAAGTACTTTTGAGGTATTTTATGACATATCGCCGCCCTGGTCTGTGTGTAAAAGTGTTTGCCTGCGATTTTCAGATTTCTTTCAGATTTTTTCGGACATTTTTTGAGGTGTTACAGGATATGAAAGACTTACCCTATTTCTTTACACCGCCTGTTTGGTTTTAAAGGTAGAAGCAATGCTAGACTCAATTTGTTATAATACCCGGTTGCTCCTGCAACAGGATGCTGGAACTACCAGAATATCCTCCTGAATGCCTGCATTCAAGTGGCCAGAGCCCCATCCCGATGACCACTGCCAATCATCTGACTACAGGATCTTCAAGAAACAGCTTGTGGTCTGCTCCTGAAGGTGGCATCCATTTTTATCCGCGTCTTCCTCTCTTCATATGGCGCTATTATATAAAGAAACCACAGAAAAACTTCCATGCCAATCAGATATCCTTGTTTTTGGTGGCAGCAAGCGGGGTCGTGATGTGAATTCAGTTTTAATAAGGGTGATGTGTTGAAGTAGTAAGGCTATGTAATCAAATCATGAGCCCTCAAACCTTATGAAGGAAATTCTAAATATTTACCCAGCGTGCTCAGAACCCAGGTGATCTAAGTGCTTTTGACAATAATTTGGATGGAACTTCAGCTTCTCTGTGCGAGGTGCCCTTTCTCTGTGCAATTATTTATTTATTTATTTTTTACGAAAAAACCCAACACTGTTTTACTCACGGATTCTTTGAGAGTTTTATATGATATATCATGAAAGGTTCGTTTCATCAGTGTGAACCCAGTTGTGCTGGACGTGTAATTAGCCTTTACTAAGGTGCTAACTGGAAGCTCTTGTACCAGTTTGCTTCCAGAGGAAATTCATGTTCCACAGCGAATATTAGACCGGGACAATTTTGAACGGGTGTCCAGAGAGACTTCATTCCCTCTACTGTACATCAATATGGAGCAAGGATCCAGACATGTCTGGCAGTCATATAGACGGGTTCAGAGCATATAGATGTTAACATGGCATATAATTCCACCAGTCCTTCCCTGCGGGTGCGTGGAGAAAGTAAGCGTATTATCAAAATCAGCTCTCAAGCGGCATAATTTCTGGGATGTGTGAAATGGCCACCTCTTCTGGGAACACAGGACCTAATGCTGAGTGGCAGCCTCCCTGGCTCCTGAGGAATGGACGAGGGCAGAGGCAAAGGGGCACAACACAGACCGAGCACGTATGCTGCTAACATTTCCACCAATTAAAAGCAGAAGGTCAGTGGCACTTGCCAAAACAAACACCAAGAGGGAAAAGCAGTATAGATTGGGGTGCTTCAGAAAAGCCTCTTGAGGGACACCAGTCTGATGAAGAATCAAGAACGGGGGAAATTATAGGTTCTCGTTGCTTGGTTACTCGGCAATTCGGGAACTTCATTTACTTCCAATACAGAGCAAGAGGACATGAGGGGAAAATAAGATTCCTCCCAATTGCATCGCACAAGCCGGACACACAGCACCGTGCTGGAAACGTTCTCCTTTGTGTGACACTGTAATGTGTCCCCCCTATTTCCTGTGCTGAAGCCACTGACGCGTGTTCTGCCCTCGCTGCCTTTTCCAGTCTGCTGGAAGTACTTATTTGTCATTTCCTTTCCGGACTGGAGGAGACTCAACTCCATTCCTCTGACAGCCAAACAAGTGCAGGGAAAATGATGAGGAGTGTGTGTGAAGCAAACACATGAAGTGACAGTTCAGGTGAGAAGGAGACCCTAAATAAGCTGCCAACTTCATCCATTCACTGCTAAAACGTATCTCACAGGGGGGTGAGGACGGGTTTAGAACATGGTTTATTAAGTTCTTCTTTACTTCCGTCCAATTTTATTGTCAGGACATTTGTCTCCGATACTTCTGTATACGTAAGTTACCTTGCCTGTTAAATGGTGATACTGTGGTCGGTCAAGAATCGATTTAATTTAACGCATTTTTTAAATGTATTTATTTGCAAAGCATTTTTATTACAGCTTTCTGCCAACATATAGGCCTATAATATTCATGCGCAAGCTTATGGTGGAAGGGCAAAGGAAAATTAAAGAATCATCTGTGTTTAATAAAAAGATAATAAATAAAAGGTCAAAAACACGGCAGCCATAGGCTCAAGCAGTTGTGGGTCTTTTTTTATGGAGATTTGTCTCAGATAAGCAGATAAATTATAAATTATTACTTTTAAACTAGAAAGAACATGGTTTAAACATATTTGAATTTTTGAAAAATCTAATTAAGTCAAATTAATTTTTAATGATTCTAGTCGTGTTGGTATCTTTCCAGTGTTTCACCTACACAAAAAAAAAAATCTGATTTTCTTCCTCTTTATGTGTGTGAATGGTAATCCAAAAGTATGTTATAATGTACAGTTTTCTGTAAAAAAAAAAAAAAAAAAAGTTATAGTTAGTTAGATAGATAGTTTACCTGACAATAGCTTCATAAAATATGTACAAATGTAAGAAAGAATCTGCACAAAGTCAAATGCTCCCTGAATGTAGAAGGAAGAAACCTTGGGAGGACCAAGAATCAAAAAGGTTGGGCTACAATTGCATTTCGCTCAGGCAAAATGGAGGTGCAGCGTGTTCACTGCAGGTTTCAGGGCTTGATCCTTCTCTCAAATTCTTGCATGTGAGGTGTCTTGCTTTCATCTCCTCCTAGTGTCTTTGCCATTTCATCCACTGAAGGTTTATATTGGCTACTCTAAATTGCACCAAAAGTAAATGAAAACTGCAGTTATGCACCCAGCTCTGTCTCTCTCTCTCTGTCTCTCTCCCTCTCTCTCTCTCTCTCTCTCTCTCTCTGTCTCTCTCTGTCTCGCTCTCTGTCTCGCTCTCTCTCGCTCTCTCTCGCTCTCTCTCGCTCTCTCTCGCTGTCTCTCTCTGTCTCTCTCTGTCTCTCTCTGTCTCTCGCTCTCACATTTTTTCACTTTCTTTTCTGCGCCGCACAGAGAAGAACGATTACAATTTCTACATCTTACAGCAGCTGCTCCCGTTTCTATACATGAAAGGGGGAGAGCAAACTTTTTCTTTTTTTCCTGGTATGGCCTAAAAAACCTCTACACCATGTGGAGGGGCGCAGCAGACGCCTCCCTTCCACAGATTACATCACTGCAGTGGTGTACAATGTGACCATTATAGGCCACTAACAAAAAGAAATGTAAATCTTCCGTAACTGAGAAATCTAAAAAAAAACTAAACAAAAAAACACACAAACAGCCTTCTCTCTGTCACGTCCCTCCTTCTCCTCAGAGCCAGAAATAAAACCGATTGGCTGCGTCACTAATGTTCCTGCCCGGCCTGGGACCCCCTGAACAGGCAAACTGCTTTGTGTGTGTCTGTGTGTGTGTGTGTGTGTGTGTGTGTGTGTGTGTGGATAAGGCTAAAGTCGTGGACTGAATCCCACAGCTGCTGTTTACAAGCTAAATTACTTGTAGAGTTAAGAAAAGTAAGCACCTGCAGGAAGCTAAATAACGGCACACACACACACACACACACACGCAGGGACACACACGCAGGGACACACACGCAGGGACACACACGCAGGATTAAACACAGCTGATTATGCAGCTTTTAGCAGGACGTCCCCTCAGCGAGTGCGTATAATCGGATAACGGCAGAAAGTCTGATTTTGTCAGTAATCCGATCCCTGATTTACATGCACTCGAGTCATCAGCGAGCAGGGAAGCTCCGGGATTACACGACTCAAATCAGTGGAATCCTTATCGGATTTCTGCTTTGCAAGCGGCCAATAATCCTGCAGGAGGATGTGATGTAAACGTCAAACTTTAATCATTAAATAATGACTTTCTTACTGGCCTCGAGTGTTTACTGCATTTCAGAGTCACTCCAGGAGGCATCAGTCAGCCACGTGACCCGCTTTTAAATCCTGGGTTGCCAGCTCCAGCAAGAGAAACAAGCAACCAGGTCTGTGGAAACAGGATTTAAAAAAAAAGCGACGCGTCTAAAAAGCGGACCTGGCAACCGTTCACTTAACGTGATTTTATTTATATTAGCTCTCTAATAGCGCGCACACACACACACACACACACACACATTAACGCCGTCTGCTCTGATTTCCGTTTTGTGTCGAAGCCAGTCTGACCAATCAGAGCTCGGTTGCCAGGTAGAACAGCTCATAGACCTGATACGCTCAAGAAACAGGCAGAGTATAAAAATTTTGATTTTGTTTTATAATTTAGACTATTTTATAATTTTTCTATTACTAATTTACATTTTAATAATAATTTGTTATTTATTTTAAACTAGTCTTGCTATGATTTATTATATATTTAGTATTTATTTAATGAACATCTAGGAGGGCGGGTCCCCTGTCGAGTCTTGGTTCCTCCCAAGGTTTCTTTCTACATTTTAGGGAGTTTTTCCTTGCCGCTGTCGCCCTGGGCTTGTTCAACTTGGGATCGGCCTCTTAAAATCTTGTGTTACTGTAAAGCTGCTTTGAGACGATGCTACGTTGTAAAAAGAAATAAAATTGAATTGAAAGAAAGCAGCTCTTTTTTTAAAAAAAAAAAAACGTTACGCCAGTGACACCCAAGAAAAGATTTTACACTAATCTGACCTGCAGTGCTTCATTTCTAAAACGCCAGGTAAAAAGAGGGTCCCGTCCGAAAAGTGGCTATTAGGAGAAAAGATGGCGGGACGTATAAACACAACAGTGCTGACAGCGCAACACGGAACACAGTAAACTTCACTATATACACATATATAATAATAATAATTTTTAAAAAAAGAGTAACGTTGCTTTAACGATCGGTTTTCTTTTCCTTTAGCACTCGAACAGGCGGGACAAAGCCGTGACATTTAAGGACGTAATTCCTTTACGAGCCGTGTGTGTGTGTGTGTGTGTGTGTGTGTGTGTGTGTGTGTTTGTGGGGGGGTGGGCACGCCCAGGCACGGCTCCATCTGCCCGGGTTTGATCCTGGGCCGTTGCTAAAACGTGACGCTGAAGGTCTGACGAATGGACGCTGATGGTTTGTTTATCTCTTTCTTTCTTTCTTTTTATTGATCCTGTACGCAGTGAATCTAAAGCTGGGTGTCTGCGCTCCTTGTTTGAGCCTGAAATGTAACGCTGATAGACAGGCTGCACAACTTGGCTCAAGCGACAAATGATAATGATAGTAAATTCATTTAAGAAAAAAAAATACAAATAAAAATGTCATCCTCATGTGATCCAGAAAAGTGCGTAAAGTGTGTGTGACTCACTCTCAAAGTGTACTCAGTGTGAAATCAAACAACACAGAGCAATGATGCTACCCGGCGCAGTGGTGCGTGTGTGTGTGTGTGTGTGTGTGTGTGTGAGACTGAAGCACACGGCTCATGACAATAAAAAAAATCATCTCAACCACTCGTTTTCTTTTTAACTTCAGAGTCTCTTTAGAGCTACTCTAACTTAAAAGTCGCTGTCCATGTTCAGGGGCGAGGTCTCAAACACACACACACACACACACGCACACACACGCACGCGCACACACGCACGCGCACACAGCCTGAAATGTCGGGACTGCTATACGACTCTTCCTGCAGTTCTGTCACAGTCCGATATGGAAATAATTACAGGTTTTATAGCGCTGCCCTATAAAAAGGTTCTCAGAGGTTACTTTTCGGTAGCGTACCTCTTGGTGGGAGATCGTTGTACGGCATTTTGTCCAACTGACAGACTTCGGGGAGGGGCAAAAATCACGGCTGACGGAAGCAGGGAGGTGGTTTTAACGAACTGCCTCCAACTGGGCCATTCTGACCCGAGCCGTTTGGTGGTGTTGGGGGGGGGGGGGAGTGGTGGTGGTTATCACCTGGTTAAAAGGGTT
>JAUZST010081942.1:0-20445 GCA_034779995.1 Parotocinclus haroldoi | reverse complement strand
GATTTTTTTGTTTGTGTATTTATTTATATATATATATATATATATATATATATATATATATATATATATAATGTGTATGTGTGTGTGTGTTTTGTTAGAATTGGTATACAGCTCTGTATTATACATCCCTTAAGTCACTTATCCAGAGTAACTTACTATTGATTACTATTTTTAATAGTAATCTTACGAAAGGGGATGTTACAAAATAGTTGTGGGTCAAGGGCCTTGATCAAGGACCCACAAGTGGTAGACTGGTAGGATTTAAACCCTGCACCTTCTGTTTATAGTCCAGCACATTGAACACTAAGCCTAACCACTCTTCAGTTCTGACAGGGCATCTGTGGAGTGACTGGGGTGATTTAGAGGTGAGGAGTAATGGTTTACTGGAACTTAAACAGTGAGAGGTAAATTCGTTGAGATATGACGCAGTGTTTTATGTTGGACAAATCTCATAGATGGTGGACTGATGATGTGTCTGCCCTGTCCCGGTGCTGTACTAGTCCTGGGCATTCATTTAGTCCATTCTGTTCCTGTCCTTTAACTATCTTCATTAATGCTGGTCCTGAGTAAGCAGTTTTGAGAATGTCAAATCATTCTAAACAAATGACTTCAAAGTCTGTCTTGAAATCACTGCTTCATAGTCGGTGCTCTTTTTTGTTTGTTTTTTTTATAGAGCGGGTAGAATAACATGTTTAAGGTAGAAGAATTAGATGAAAAAAGTTACATACATTTATGTAAGCTCATGTACATTTAGTCATTTAGCAGAAACTCTTACCCAGAGCATCTTACATCTGACAGTCTTACAATCCAAGCAATTGTGGGTTAAGGGTGCTGGATTTGTACCTGGACCTTCTGGTCCATAGTCCAATCCACTTTAATATTTATGCCAATACAGTTTCAACAGAACAGTTGCTGTTTTTGTTGGAATTTCCCACCATTTTTTCCATGTAAAACAGCAGGATGAAGATTTGCGCAAATCCCACTGATTTAAGCGAGTCGATTCCAAGTTCACAGGGTGCCGAGAACCTGACCCTGACGAAGCTTTGTAGGAGTCGATGTTGTGGTGCTGGAGATTGATCTCCCTGCTTTTTGTTTGTTTAGCTGTTTTGTTGCATTACATCCCCGTAATTTACACATGAATTCCATATCCTGCTTGTTTCAGGAGTCTGTCCACCTGTGTTAGAACGTCATATAGAGGGTATCACTGTTGTAACCCTCAGCACAGGATTCATTGGGTATTGTGTGTTTTTATCAGATTAAGGATTTGATTAGGGCTTGAACTGTAGACCGTAGCTCAGCAGTAAATCTCCGTCTGTGTCTCGCACACTGCGGCTTTTCTCTGTGCTAACAGTGGGAAAATGTCCAATAGGACTGAAATGGTGAAATAAGGAGCTTAGCGACTGAGAACAAGGTTTTATTTATTGCGGTAGTGGCTCAGCTCAGTGCTCAGAACAGCTCAGTAATGAATCAGAGCCTGTGGAAGCACAGCAATCGGCTCTAATCTCTTCGCTTTTGGGGTGTTCACAGAAATAAATACGTGCAACGTTTGTTGCAGTTGAAACAGGAAAGCAAATTCAGACAATTAGTTTTGCAGCTCATGGTGTCCTATTGGAAGCGAAGTAATTCCAGACGTTTAACTTAATGGGGTCAGAATCTAATCTGTAACAAAGTCCTGCTTTTTTGGAGTAATGGCTGAATAGAGTGAACTTTCGGCACAAGAAGTGTCTTGTTTGTTCTCACATCTGATTTGCTCTTAGAATACAAACAACTGTCAGGTTCCAGCTAGCAGGTCTGATCTGTCACTCACCACAAGAGCAGGAAACTGCAAGGCGAGGTACAGAGACAAGCGTTTTGATATACATACAGTATCTCACAAAAGTGAGTACACCTAACACACTTTTGTAACTACTTTCTTATATCTTTTCTTGGGGCATCATTGAAGACACACTGATACAACGTAAAGTAATCTACAGTTTGTATAACAGTGTACATTTGCCGTGCCCCCAAAATAACTCAGCACATTCATGGTTCCCTTAGTGATCTGTAGCTCCCCATAGCCGGGAGCACTCATGCACACCTGGTCGTTGCCACACAAGTTTAAAACCATCTGAAGCTACTAATTTCATCTTGGTCTCATCAGACCAAAGGACATGGTTCCAGTTCTGGCCACCATGCTGCAGCTCACTTTCAAGGTTTTATCTTCTTATAGACTAGACCATCTTTATGTAGAACAACAGTTCTATTGTTCAGGTCCTCAGAGAAATTTTTGTCATGGTCTGCCATGTTGAACTTTCAGTGACCAGTATGAGAGAGCGATAACACCAAGGAGAGGTGATTACTAACAAAGCTTTAGACAAATTTCTGAATAATATAAGAGCATGTACCTTTGTGTAGATAGAGAAAGTGTTTAACTTTTTGAAAATTGGGAGCAAAAAGAAAAGTGTTGCATTTGTATATTTGATTTTGTTTCTGTTCTGTTCTGTTTTTTTTCTGTTCTCCAGACCTAATACCTTAACTCAAAGTTCTATTTTGATGACAGCTGTCCAAATTTTTTTTTTCCACTAACCTTTTGGCTTAGATGTCCAGTAATGTTTTTGAAGAACAGTTCCTTTGTCTTTGCAACTCTTCCATGCACACTGTGATTGTTCAGGTTTTTTTCCCTGATGGTGGACCTATGAACATTAACATTAGACAGTGTGAGAGAGACCTTTAGTTTGTAAAAAGTTCCCTTTGTAGTTCATTTGTAACCTTGCCCACTATGACGCACCTTGCTCTTGCATTTGTAACCATTAGTAACCATTAGCATGATAAGCATCAACAAATCTCTTTTTGAGATCCTTAGTAATCTAATTTGTTTATGATGCACAAACATGTTGTAAAGGTCATGCTTTGATGGATCCCTGCTTATCCTGGAGTTTCACATAGTTTTGCAATTCAGACTCGTATCTGATGGCTTTACATGTAGTGTATGCGCATTTTTTTGGAAGTCCTTTTGCCTTTAGAACGCTCTTAATTCTTTGTGGCATAGAGTCAGTCTTCCTTAAAGATTTGGTCCATGTTCATTTGATAACATCACGTAGTTGCTGCAGCTTTCCATCCAAGATGCAAATGTTTGATTTGAACCCAGAATCTTCAGGTCCAGAGTCCAGTACCTTAACCACCACAGTCCCACAGTCTTCACATCATAAGGGGTGCGCAAAAAGGACTCAGATCTGGTGACTGTGGAGGTCATCTGACAACAGTGAATCCATTGTCATGTTCAGTAAGCCAGCTTGAGATGATTTGAGCTTTGTGAGATGGTCTTATCCTGCAGGAAGTAATATCAAAAGATGGTACGCTGTAGTCATAAAGGGATGGACATGGTCAGCAGCAATAATGACTGTGCTGTTTAATCGACATTCAGTTAGTATCAAGGGATTCAAAGTGTGCCAGGAATATATCGCCCACATCATTACACCATAACCAGAAGCTTGAGACCTGAAACATTGATGGATCCATGCTTTCATGTTGTCTAATCAGACCAGGCAACACTGTACACACTGTAACTGTGCTAATTCCTGCCCATCATTGAAAATGCCTACAGCGGACAGCAGAAGTGCACCCTGTTCGCAATGAAGGTATAAGTCCCACAGTCTTTACATGTGCACTGTTTCTATAGAGAACTGATGGTACCGGGATGCACCGTTTGAGGAAGATGAGTGGGTAGAGGGTGTGTGGTGATCTGAGTAATGTACTGCTGGAAAATCCTGGGTCCAGACATTCATGTGCACATTAATTGCTACCTAAACGTTGTTATGCACAGGTGGTAAAATTTAATCATTTTCTTTATTTGAAACCGCAAACACAAGTGGAAGAAACGATAATATAATTAATCGTATATCGATTTAAATCAGCTATGTACGAGCTGTTGAGCTGTGTGTTTCTACACCACACAAAAACAGACTCAACTTTCAATCACAGCAGAAGTTATACTTTTACATCAGAATCATTTTTGCCTCATTCTTGGTGACTTGATGATGATCCTATAAGGGTTGAAATAAAGGTTTAGAGGCTAAAGTTTTCAGGCTGCTTTAACTGCTTCCCCGTTTTGGTGAACAACTCTGCTTTATATGTGCATACAGGGTTAAATATCAGCTTCTCAGTGAGCGCATGCTGTGTGGTTATCCTCCTTCCAAATATTGCTATGTCTTCAAAAACAAACCCTTACATTTGATGGCTTTTTTTATTTTGTTGTGTTGTTCAGTTTCGCTTTCTGTTTTCTGTATGTTAAGGATCACTCTGGATTCACAACTGGAAAGGAATTTCCAGATGTTTGATGATGTGTGGATGCGAATACCTTCTCCTGTGCAGTCACATCACATTATTTCTATTCTGCACTTTCTTTAATCTTTACTTAACTACTGCATCAGAACCAACCAACCCGATCATTAAAACCACCAATCACAGTTCTCATAAATAAAGAATTAAAGAGATAATATTTTAAATAAAGTATACTGTTATTAGTAGTATTATTATTGTTATTGATTTTATATATTACTAATTTTTGTAAATGGTTGTTATTAATTTGTCTAACATTACTATTGTTATACCTTTTTGTTATTAAGAATAATTATTTTATTTGGTTATATCTACAGCTAAATATGTGAATTCAAATTTGCATTAGGTATCTAGAATTATCGTTTATATTTTATTGTGAAACAATAGTTATTTTTGTACTATTTGTATTTTATTCTTTCATATTTACAACATTTTTTATAAACATTATATTTATGTAATAGTTAATCTTTATAATATTAGTTTTGTAAATTGTATACATTGCTTAATATTACAGCAAGGAACATACATTTTTGTTAAATATAGAAATGTGTTTTGAAAAGTCAATTTAGTAATAAAAAATAAATATTTCTATTTAATTAAAAAATGTATGTATTTAATAAAAAATGTCTGTTTCTTGCTTTGCTCTCAAATATCAAACGTGTTCTGTTGGATTCTGATTTGAGAGTTTGTGATTACTTTCACTTTGTGAACTGGTGTGTTATCGTGCGAACTGGGGCATGCGTGCCATGTTTTTTATTAAGCGTTTTATTAAGAGTGTGCCAAGAACACTTTCTCAACGTCATTGCACCACCTCCACCAGCTTGGACTGGTGACTGAAGTTTTGGTGCATGTCACTGAAACATACTTCTTTCCATGTCATCTGTCCAGTTTTGCTGAGCCTGTGTCCACTGCAGCCTCAGCTTTCATAGACAGTTCCTGTTCATGGTTTATTTGCATACTGAGGTGCTTTTTTGCTCACCTGTCATCTGCGTTACCGTGGGTCTTATGCCACTTTGAACCAGCCTGGCCACTCTTTGTTGACCTCTCTCATCAGATCAACAGAGAATGGCCCAACTGTTTAAGTCCACAGAGTTAATGCTCACTGGATGTTTTTTCTTTAATGTTCCTGGCACCAACAATCATGCCACAGTCAAAATTAGATCACATCTCAACCCCATTCTGATGGTCGACATGAACACTGTGCACCTGCACAGTTAAATGTATTGCAAAGTTGTCACGTGGTTATCTAATGAAATAATTGCACAAATGTGTAGGTGTACAGGTGTTCTAATAGAGCTCAGTAATTGTATGCTTTCATATCATGATTGTGTACTTTTTATGTTTTACAATAAAATGTATAGCACAGGCGCAGCACGGGGGCTTGGTGGGCCTCACAGCAATAAGGCCCAGGTTCAATCCCAGGGTGGAGAGGCCTGGGTCCTTTCTGTGTGGAGTCTGCATGTCCTCCCTCTGTCTGTGTAGGTTTATTCCGGTTTCCTCTCACAGTCCAAAGACATGTGTATTAGGTTAATTGGTGTCTCTTAGTGTGTGTGTGTGCCCTATGATGGATTGGGCATGTCTAGGATTGGTTGTTGCTGTTTTTGCAGCTGGCCTGCAGGCCTGCTAGCTGGGCACCGGCTGGCCTGCGACCCCGTGTGGATTAAGTGGAAGGTAATGGATGTATGGATGGATGTATAGTACTGTTCAAAAGTCTTATTCTTATACATTTTTCAGTTTATTCTTTCTTTATGTTTTAGTTTCATTGCACTTTGCAGTTTTACAATGACAAAATATAGTCAATTTCTTTCTCCATATACTTTCCCTGTTACTCTGTTCTCTAAAGGTCAGGACCCCCACAGGTCCCCCACTTGAGGTACTATTTGGCAATCTGTACCTTGCCCCAGCATGTTACACCCCCATAGTGTGGTGCATTTGACTAGTGTGATCGCTGTGTACTGTGGGTGTGGGTGTCGTATGCTGAACTGTCCTCAAGCAAGTGTGTACGGGCATCTTTCACTGGACTTAATGAATGCATTATAAGTCCACCAGCCGAATATCCAGCACCAGCTTCCTGTAAGCGTTAATGAATCTTTAGAAAATGACTAACACTGTACAACAAAAGACAAGTTGCTGTCGCTGACTTTACATCCACAAGGTGGACATCCACAATTTCTCATAAATAGAGTGAGCAGTGTTTTAGAACTCCAGCAGCACTTCTGTGTCTGATCCACTTATACCAGCACCACACACACACGAACACCACCACGTTACATTTACATACATGTCATTTAACACCCCTACCCAGAGTGACTTACAATTAATATGGTCTTACAATCAAAGCACAGGGACCCATCTGTGGCAGAGGTGGGATTTGAACCCTGGACCTTCTGGTCCATAGTCCAGTACAATAACCACTAGACCACCACAGTCCACCACCACCAACACTGCAGTGGCTGTGACTGACCATTAGAGGACAGAGTAAAGGGGAAGAGCAAAGTATGTGGTGAAACAGATGGACTACAGTCTGTAATTGTAGAACCACAAAATACAGTGACCTCTAAAACTTAAACAAAGAATAAGGTGAAGATAACCATTTATGAAAATGTTTACGTTATGTTCTTATATTATATTAATTAACAGTTTTATTAAATAACTGTAATAATTTACCTTCATATAATACTATAATAATAAATAAAAACTTTTATAACTTGAGTTAGATATGTTTAATGTACGGTGTTGCCACAGCTCCACAGAGCCCTGCTATGACCCTGACCTCAGACTTCACCTGTGTGGAGTTTGTCCTGTGTCCACTTGGGTTTATTCTGGTTTTCTAAACTTATTAATATAAATGTTGTTAGAATAATTGTGGAATTAGAATCTATATGGAGATGGTCATTGGGTGATATGGTAATTATGTAACTACTGGAGATGGTGCATGATATTTTGAGAGGCTCTGTAACCGTCGTGTGGTTTTCCTCTTACTGTATTTCTATCAAGGTAATATAATTATCATGATAATTCTTAAAATGATGTTTGTCTAAATATCATTATCAGTCCAAGCCTACTTTTAGTCAGCGGTCAGTAGCATAGAACCACTCCTGGTTCTAGCTGCTATTTATAACTTACTTTAGAATCATGATTTGTAGACTAGAATCCAGCTTGTTTTGTGTCTGTTCTTTAAATCAAACAGGCCCCTGTAGTGTTCAGGTTTAATTCTTTACACAAGCTGCAACCGTACTTTAGATTTAGAGAGATTTCTGCTCCATTATCACCTCCCTGTTAAATCAGTTTGCATTTTGAGGTTGCAGCGTGGTGTGTAGCTTAGTTTGGTAATGTTGTATAACCCCACAATGACTCAGCAACACCAGAAGATTTGAACCGCTTCCTGCCAATAGCCAGCCTGAAAAAAGTGTGTGCGGGGCTGGCTGGCTGGCTGGCTGGCTGGATCATGGGATGAGAGCCTGAGGTCACAACAGTCTGAGCTCGGGTGGATGTGATGTTTTGTTTGACTGCTATTAACTTGTTTCTTTCATCTGTTATTATTCACATTTCGTTCTTTTTATGGCACATTTAGGTCAGCCCTAAATCAGCCTCTCCTATAAATTGTTAGATACAGAGATCTAGGGTCTTTCCAGAGCCTCCGGGTTCTTGTAGAATTACGTCCCTAAGATGGTCATATTATGGGTTTGAATCTGAATCACTTATGTGGCAGAAGATCAAACCACCACCTGCTTCAAATCTCCTTGTTCTGCTTGAAGTCATGCTGTGTGATACCACTGTTCCACAACCTCAGAGATCCTCCAGTGTACAGTTATGTTTCAAATATTATCAGTCCGACGTGACTAACCAGATCAATTACTTGTTTTGGAAGAAACTATATTACTCCATGGCAAATCATTTACCACCATGTGTAGTAGTCATAGAAAACCAACAGACCCCAAATGTATGATATGCATGCTCCTGGTCTTAATAATTGATCTATTAATTGAAAGGGTTGTGTTCTAAATAATACCACTGTACATGCATTTCTCTCTAAAACACCTGAGAGAAAAGGGAGAAGATAATACAATTTGCCAAAGAACACACCAACACAACATTTTGTGGACTTTGACTGATGAAAGTAAGACTCTGCTTTTTGGGTCCAAGGGCCGCAGTTTGTCTCATGACCCTCAAATACTGAATTCAAGCCACAATACACACTGAAGACAGCGAAGCATGGTGGTGTATCATGGATTGTAACGTTGCCTTATGCCGAAGAGGAAATTACTTTGAAATGGGTGTTTGAACAAGAAAAAGACCCCAAACAGACTAGTAAGCGAGAAGCATCTTGGTTCCAGACCAACAAATCTTAAATTATGGAGTCGCCAGCCCAATCCCAGTACCTTAATCCAAAAAAAAAAAAACTGCAGAGGAACTGTGGAAAGTTGACAAATCCAGAAGTTGGTCGACTCCATGCAACACAGATATGAAGCAGTTCTAAGAATTTAAATTTAAGTTTAGTGATTCACATGAATGCTATATTTTTAAATATTTTTCAGTTTATGCAAAGAATATTTGAGTTTTAAAGAAAAATGCTGACATTGTTGTTTTTGTGAACTATTCGCTATTAATAGTTCTTAATTCTCTGTAAGTAATAAAAATTAATAAAAAAATATACAATTGTCTTCATGTTTTGATTTAGAATAGGTGTTCCCAATGCATGAAAATAAACAATTCCAAGGATCTGAGCTTTACTGATGTTTTTAAACTAACTGCTATTATTTTGACCACTACTTTATATAAATGAGCATTAGTTTATTTTCTGTATTTACTGTGCTTATTTTTACACCAACAAAAACACCAACAACAATATCAAGTCTTGTGCTATCTCGGGCAAAAACAACTGTTAAATAACACTAAATGATGAGCCTGTTCAGCCACCTGAAAAAAGAAACCTCACAGAGTACAGTTGAGAGTCAGAATAGTGCAGGACTGCATGTGGATGGAACAGCCAGAAACTGTGCTGAGTAAAACAGCATTAACCACAAACTAATAAAAGTGTGTTTACATACATTTTAAGAATAACCCGACAACTGCAGAAAATCAGATTTTGTCAGTATTCCAATCAATGAGTTTACATGCACTTACTTAGGTAATCATATTTTGGAGGAGTTTTCATGACTCGGGCAGTGATCCAGATTTTCCATAAATATAGTAAAAGTGTTATCTGGCTATTTTATGGTTGCTGCATTTAAATCTAGGGTTGCCAGACCACACGAGAGAAACAAGTGACCAGGTCTAAGGAAACAAGTGTAAAAGTGGACCTGGCAAACCATTGCTTATGAATTTAAAAATCCACCTTTACACCCTTCCTTGCCCTGAGACAAGGAAAAAATCTTAGAAATTAACATTAAAATGCTGTCTTGACATGAATCAGGATGCAATTTAAAATATTCGTGATATGTTTAACGAATCTGACACCCCTAGTAGAAGTCATTTTTCCTTATAAATTTGATGAAGATACTGTAAACACGTTTCATATTTTCATTTGCTTCATTAGCTTATGTGATCTGTCTCTGAGTCTAAACTCAAATGTGCTGAAATAGATAAGAAAATAAAGAAAACAGAGAACAGATTGAAGGCTGATCAGGCACAAGGAGGAATCTACCTTGTGAAACTCTACAAAACGGTGAAAAAGTACAGTCCCAATTCAGAAAAGTTGGGTCAGTGTAAATGCAGATTCCTTATACATTGACCTGTAGACAGAAGGAACATGAGATGTTTCATGTTTTCTTTTCCTGGTCAAATTAATTAGATTTTTAAAATAAATTTCCATTCCTGTATTTCAGGCCGTATTGTAACTCTGTGTTGTAGTGCTTAATAAAGGTTTGATAAAGTTATCTCCATCCATGTTGTTCTATCATCTATTATTGAGTTGTTTTTTTTCTTGATGCAATGCTGTTTAAGGAATCGAGGATCACAGGCGCTCCTCCCGATTCCTTGAATCCTTTAATTTTATTAAGTACTACAGTAGAGGGAGAAATATGCAAATCCTGTCCAGTCTTTCTTTGAGGATCACGTTGTGAACATTTAAATAATTTTCTCATGCATTTATTGACAAACTGGAGATTATCTATATACGAGTCTATGCTCATCAAAACCTCACCCTTTAACAGGGTTTAGTTTATTACGTCAGACAAGCTTCTTATATTATTTACTAGTAGTATGTTGAGAGTAAGAATAACACGGCATTTTCCAAACAGTACGCAGTAATGTGAGATTCTCTTTTCCATTCATCAACAAATTGGTAATACACCACCTTTCACATGTGAACATCCAGCAGAGAATGACCTCTAATGACCTCTCTCCATATAACGCACCACTGCAGTTCATTGCAAGTCTTATTTTAGTACTGTTTGTCCTAATATTTGTTACAAAGGATATGCTGTGGTTGACTCCCTCTGTAACACCACCCATGTTTCATTGCTTATGCACATGCTGTCTTTAAAGTTTTGGCACCCCTTGTGAATTTCCTAAATAAAAATAACTTTCGCAATCCGATTTGCCTTTTAAAAGGTACCGTGTTGTCCAATATCAACCCTCAACAAAACTGAATCCTCTATTCTTTGCATTGATGATGTAACTATCTTCCTTCTTGGATGCAATCTGGGTGTTGTGCCTGATTCCCACTTGATAATTTTAAAATCTTTTCTTTTCATAATCTGACCATGTCTGCTCTAGAAACTCTCATTCATGTGTTAGTTTCCAGCCGCTTGGACTACAGTAACACTTTCATTACAAACTAACTGATGAAGAATTCAGTTGCTCATCATCTCACTCGCATTTCCTCAGTTCTCCTAAACCTCCAAGCTTCCTATAAAATATAACTCTACATCCACTTTAAATTCTTCTGCTCTCATACAAAGCTCCCAATAATTCCTCTCCACCTGACCTTCAGCCCCAAAACACATTTGATGTGATTTGTTTATTTATTTTTTAATGTAATAAATGTATGTAGAATAAATTGCTTAATACTTAGGATGATTGATTATCGGGATGTGGGAACGTATTACTTTGTTCTAGCCCAGAATTTAACATCAGCACCAGGATAAACATTTATTATGTTGGTTAATATTACAAGATAATGTAATGGGATAACGTGATGATGTTTATGATCTGAAATCTGGTCCGGTCTCGTGCAGGTCAGCTTGACTGCTTCTGGCTCCTTCGACATGATGAGGAGTTCCTGCAGCGCATTATTAGCAACGTTCCCCACATCCTGGTCCTAGGACAGGACTGCGCGGCCCGCTACCAGGTCCTCAACTGCCTGCTGGGAGAGAAGCTCCTTCCCCTAGGCTCGGAACTAGGGGCGACCTGTGGACCAGGAGGTGGGGTGTGCAAAAGGAGGAAGCTGTGTTTCACGTACGGGCGTCAGAAGAGACTGAGTTTGGCTCTGCCTGGTCAGTACGAGCTTGTGCACCAGCTGACGGCCAACTGTTGCCGCTGGGACACTGTTCCCCTGCAGGACCTCGAGATCCAAGAAGAGTGCGAGGATGCTGCGCAGCGTTTAGCTGAGCTGGAGATCACACTGCACCACACGCTGCTGCAGGTATGTGGGGAATGTAGTCCTGCATTCTCAATCTGTAGTTCATGATGTGAGATAAAACCACGCTAGCATATGAATTAATAACCGTGTTCTTATAAATCAGACATACATTACATCGTTGTTTCTCTTTCACGTGCGGACTGTACTTTTGAGCAAACGCATTGTTGTGCAAATTAGGTGTAAAAGTTTGAAATTCTATTCGTCTGCTCTTTCCACGGTCCTGAAAGAGTTGGCAGGACCAACCTGAGTTGTGGTTGTTCGGGATCTGGGGACTTTTGTCAGGACATAGCCGAGAGTTGTTCTCAGAACTTATCTGGGAGTTTTGTTGGGGCTGGAGCGGTTGTGGAGCTGATCTTTTGGAGGGTGTAGTTTTTCAAGATTGATTAGGGTATTTTTGTCTGGATAGTTTTGAAATCAATATTGGGGTGGCTGGTGGGTTTATTTGGAGGACTGTTGCTGGGAAACTTTTCATGTGTGATTGTTAAGCTGAGTCTTTCCCTTTCAACACTGAAGGGGGATTGCTCTACTACTGACTCATTTTGGGGGTCCCTCTGAGGACTCAGAGAGGCTTGTTCTCCTGACCGACTTTAGGGGTCACTGGGGGACAGGACTGATGAGGGATTATTTCTTGTTTAATTTTGGCGATCTCTGAGTGGACTGATTTTTCCTGAATCATTTTTGGGATCCCTGTCAAGACTGATGAGGGATTGTACCTCCTGACTGATTTGGGGGATCTATGTCGAGATTCATGGGATTTGTCGTCCTGACTGATGTTGGTGTTTAGCTGGAAAGGAGTAAATCCTCCTGCTGTTGTAGAGATATCCGCATGACCTCATCAGTTTAGCAAAGTTAACAGATAAACTATCAGGTCTGATCAATGTTCTGTTTAGGACCAATCCAATAGGCCCATGACTGCCGGACTGATCTGAAGGTTGCGTGGTCGATTGCAAAGATTATGGGCGTGTAGTTTGGATGGATGCTATTGGCGTAGGTGACGCTGTGCTGTTTGAACACTGTTTTTATCTACAACCCACAAAATGTTTGCAACATATCTGATATGGCCTCTTTGTAAGTTGCAAGCAGGAGTAGCTGCTGTTGCAGCTCATTCCAAAGATGCTTAGTCAAATTGAGATCTGACAAATTTTGCAGGCTAATCCCATTAATGTGCTGTGCAGGCTTAAGTGATCACGCTCATGATGAAGCACACCATCATACATTTGGTTAGGTTTCTGTATTGAAGTAAAAATAAAAGAAACAATTTTCAATGATTCTAAGGACAAACGGTACACTTGCTGTGTGTCTGTTGGAGCAATGGTTGATGATCCCACCGCCACTCCCTTCTTTTTAAAGAGTTTGAAATGACCACGTCAAATGCTATGTCCTGTGTTATCTTTGTTTTATTTTTTTAAGGTAAACCCTTACAGAGTTTTAATCAAGTGCCACTTGGACATTTGTGTGTAGTGAATATGGAGGGAGAATCCGTCACTGTGATGTTACATTTACACCAGATTCTGAAATTCAACATCACTGATGTGTCAATGAGCTTTTCAAACACACCCACACAGACACGCGCGCGCACACACACACACACACACACACACACACAGTGTCACACTCTGGTCATGGAGTATGGTTTCTTTGCATTTTATAATGTTTTAAGGTATGTTTTAAGTGTTTAGGTTCACATAAACATCTGTTATAATTTTGAATGGAAATCATAAAGCAAAAAAAAACCCATTTAAGAATCTAATGTTTTCAACAATTGTTTTAAGAAAAGTTCATTTCTAAGATGCTCTTGTGAATTTCTAGGACCTGACTTGTAATACTAAAACTCACGTTAATCTTTCCCCTCCTCCATCAGTGTTAGTGTACAGTGACTTATGGGTAGGGTGAGACCTTCACCCTGTCTCATATAGCTCACCCCTGGGTCTCTTAGTTTCTCGTGAGAACTCAGTGATGCTTTAGTGGCTGTGTTGCATTTCCCACATGACATTTTACCCAAAAATTACGGTTTGGTCATAAGAGTCAGATCAACATCGGTACATCAGAGTCAGGAATTCTACCACATGGCAGATATGCTGTCAGCAAACTGCTTGTACCACCAAATTTACCTCCTGATTGCACTGTTTGTATGTCACGTTTTGTCCTCCCATGTTCCAAAGACATACATTAGGTCAATTATCATCTCTAAAGTGTTCCTGTGTTTTCCTGTGCGCGCGTGTGTGTGCGCGCGCTTGTACCATACAATGCACTGGTGTTCGATCTAGAGTTGGATCATACCCTGTTATGGGGTTGGATCATTCTTTGTGCCCTACGTTATGTGCCTTGATTAGGCTTTTGCGACCCTGATTTGGATTAAGCAGGTAGGGAGAATGAGTGAATGTAGAAGAAACTTTTTACGTTTTATTCTAATACCCATCACTGATGATCACCAATACCGATTACATTGACTGGCTGTAAATTTTTCGATTAAGTTATGATGAGTGTTACTGGCTACGTGATCTGGAACAATAGAATTACTCCGCCAAGTGTTTGTTCTTTAAGTGTCATATTAAATAACTTGAAGCATTTTGGCGTGCTTCCCCCACAAGGTATTTTTTTGTTGCAGGATGCAAACTTTACATCACTATCAAAGTCTGTGTAAAAATTCCACACGGCAGAAATGTTTGTTTATGATTTGCTGTTTCGTGACCGTGCAGTGTAAAGGAAAGGGGGCGGGGACACAACACTGCACACAGGGCCTCAGTGGGCTGCAAAGTCCAGCAATGAAAGGCATTGATTAGCGTATGCTGATTACATGCTTTGTCACGGAAATCGGCCGTCTATCGGAACACCACTAGTTATAACCTGTAGTAACTAAGAAAAGTTGATTTTCTTATTGTTTCACTACATTAATCCACATTAAGCTTTGTTCAGCATTTTAGACTCTCCTGAATGTGGGCTAGGAAAGCTCAGTCAGTCGAACCCGGTGCGCTGCTGAAGCTCAGAATCATGCTGGTGCATTTGATGTTTTGCCATGTTGAAGGTGCAGATCAGTGGATCTTTCTGCACGTATTACATTTAGCCTTTTTGTTATCTCTCAAAATAGAGCTAAACTTTGTGTATCAAAACAAAACTGTGACGTATGACACGATCCAATGGCGTACCAGCCATGGCAACTAGGGACCTCTTTATTACAAATGTATGTTTTCAGTAATTACAGTCATGTTTTTGCAGCACAAAATGTGTTAGTTGGAACCAACCAGCAGAAATGTTTGAAATACCTTGTTTTTGGAATTTGGTGTCGATACCCTATCATGCAACTCTCTCATCTCACTACAAATAAATGCATCAGATAATTCCTTAAGTGTTTGCATTATTCTAATAAACCGCTCAGTTGTTGCAGTTGTTCACACGTCATTTGTCTGTACCAGGAGTGCAAGGTGATGGCGGTGCCCTGTGCAGGAGTGCAACCCATCAATGATGCACTGGGGGAATACACGCGCAACACCATTCCCATCATCCTCTACGCCCTCAGTCAGGACTCTGTTTGCTCAGATGAGGCAGCGGCGCTCTTGAAGGTTCGAGACCTGCTTCCATTTCCTGTCTGCTTCATCCGGGTTCCTGCTTCTCCCTCCTCTCCGGCAGAACTGGGTAGTCTCCAGAAACAGCTAGTCTCCCTGGGCTTCCTGCCAGGTGGGATGGGAAACTGTGCCTGTGGGGCTCCATCCCAAATGCACGGTGCATCTGGCAAACCCTACAATGTCCTTGGAGAGAGCCTAGAACGTCTCGGTCGACTCCTGGTTCCCTTTATCAGGCAGGTGCTCACCAACCAGCAGGTTGAAGCAGCAAGCAAACTGGATGAACTACACTGCAAATACCTCAACCGCTTCATCAACCAGGTGAGAGAGAAGATGTGCCCACAACAGAGCTCTGAGATACACCGAAAACATTACAGAAGGAAGAATGTCATGATTTTCCTGTCTGTGTGCACACAAAAGAATCTCATAGTTATAACTGTTAAAAATACATACAACTTTTGTTCTGTTCTATTGTGTCGTACTCTACTGTGGTGTAGTACTGTTCTATAGTGTCGTACTCTACTGTGGTGTAGTACTGTTAAATAGTGTTGTACTCTACCGTGGTGTAGTACTGTTCTATTGTGTTGTACTCTACTGTGGTGTAGTACTGTTATATAGTGTTGTACTCTACCGTGGTGTAGTACTGTTCTATAGTGTCGTACTCTACTGTGGTGTAGTACTGTTATATAGTGTTGTACTCTACCGTGGTGTAGTACTGTTCTATTGTGTTGTACTCTACCGTGGTGTAGTACTGTTCTATAGTGTCGTACTCTACTGTGGTGTAGTACTGTTCTATAGTGTCGTACTCTACTGTGGTGTAGTACTGTTCTATTGTGTTGTACTCTACTGTGGTGTGGTACTGTTCTATTGTGTTGTACTCTACTGTGGTCTAGTACTGTTCTATAGTGTCGTACTCTACTGTGGTTTTGTTCTATAGTGTTGTACTTTACTGTGGTGTAGTACTGTTCTATAGTGTCGTACTCTACTGTGGTGTAGTACTGTTCTATAGTGTCGTAATCTACTGTGGTGTAGTACTGTTCTATAGTGTCGTACTCTACTGTGGTGCAGTATTGTTCTAGAGTGTAGTACTGTTCTATAGTGTCGTAGTAATGTTCTGTAGTGGCGTACTCTACTGTGGTGTAGTACTGTTCTATAGTGTCGTACTCTACTGTGGTGTAGTATTGTTCTAGAGTGTAGTACTGTTCTGTGGTGTAGTACTGTTCTATAGTGTCGTACTCTACTGTGGTGTAGTACTGTTCTATAGTGTCGTACTCTACTGGGGTGTAGTACTGTTCTATAGTGTCGTACTCTACTGGGGTGTAGTACTGTTCTATAGTGTCGTACTCTACTGTGTTGTAGTACTGTTCTGTAGTGGCATACTCCACAGTGGTGTAGTACTGTTCTATAGTGTCATACTCTACTGTGTTGTAGTACTGTTCTGTAGTGGCATACTCCACAGTGGTGTAGTACTGTTTTATAGTGACGTACTGTGGTTTTGTTCTGGTCTGTGGTGTCGTACTCTACTGTTGTGTTGTACTATTCTATTCTGTACTGTTGTGTTGTACTATTCTATTCTGTACTGTCATACTGTACTGTTGTGTTGTACTAGCCTATAGGGTTGTATTGATCTGTTGTATTACACTATGGCATTTGACCTGGAGCATTGGTGTACAATATGTTGTGGTGTTGCACTGTAGCACACTGTAGAGCTGTACTGCAGTTGTTACATTGTTGTGTCACACTGTTCTTTGTTATTGTACTACAGTAGTGTTATAATGTGTTGTATTATTGATTTGTAATTTGTGATGATGTTTTTTTATCAGACTGGACTGAACTTGTGCTTTTGTGTTGCTTGGAGATGGCAGCATTAAAATAAACATGGGCCACTATAGCTTCCAGCTGTTTCTGTGTCACATGTGTACACACAGTTTTTGGGATAGTTCAGCAGTAAAACATTGATGTTTATTTGCTTCCAAATTCTCCTTTTTCTTCGTCCAGTATACATGTGCTGAATCTGAACCACCTGCACCTGGTTTTATTTATTAGTCAGCATTGTCCCTGTGAGATTAAAAGCTACTTTTCTTGACTGTTTCCAGCCTGTATACATCAAATAAAAAGCTCTAAAGACATTGTTTTCACATCGAATACAAGATCATGGTGCTTTGTTTATGTTTGAAGGTTATAGATTGTAAAATCTTTCAATGCACATGCTTATGATTATTTTTTCTGATTACTCTGAAAGCCTCAGTTGGATTATATAGTAGTAAGTGATCATATGAGTGCAGAGCTGAAGACTGTTCACGGTTCTTTCATATTGATTTCTCATTGTTTACTATTGTCGTTTAGGCATTCGACATGCAGCGAGACTTACAGATTACCCCCCGCAGGCTGGAGTACACCCGTGAGAAAGAGTGTGAGCTCTTCTCCTCTCTCATGGACATTGCTAACCGCAAGCAGGAAGAGCTGAAGGAGATGATCGTGGAGACTCTGAGCACCATGAAGGAGCAGCTGCTGGAAGACGCAGCCAACCTCGAGTTCACGGGTAAGAGGAGAAGCAACACGACGTAATAGAGGTGTAACAATGCATTGTCGAATTGGATGATGCATTCTCGGTTATGCAGTCTCATTTTTGAACCCCAGATAATCATAGACACAGACACACAATTCTCAGTGAGACTCCTCGTTTCTTTTCATTACAGAAAACTAAAGGTTCTTTTTGTTTAAATTTGTATACAAAAAAAAAAACAGACAGAAGAGCAATTATATAATAATTTCTCTCTCTGTGTAACAGATATTACAATGAGTTCCAATGGCGAGGCGGTGAGCTCGAAGGACATTAAGTCATGTATCCAGCAGATCCAGGAGCTGATAGTTATGAGACTAAATCAGGCCGTAGCTAACAAACTCATCAGCTCTGTGGATTACCTGCGTGAGAGCTGCGTTGGAACGCTGGAGCGATGCCTGAGCAGCTTGGAGAAATCAAACATGGACTCTCACAATGTCACTTCGAACCACCTCAAACAGGTGAGCACATTGCTTACATCCCGGGAGACGACAATATATAGTTTATAATATAGTTTTTTTCGCCATCTGCTGGTAAAGCGTTAGAATTGCATGCTCATCACATTCACGCTCAAATTTCACTCTCAAATCAAGAACCCTTTGTATCTTCC
Source organism: Parotocinclus haroldoi (assembly GCA_034779995.1). NCBI lineage: Eukaryota > Metazoa > Chordata > Actinopteri > Siluriformes > Loricariidae > Parotocinclus > Parotocinclus haroldoi. The sequence goes on along the minus strand of JAUZST010081942.1, from coordinate 1,810 downwards.
AATTTTTTTCTGGTCAGCATTAAATTAGTGCTTTTGGTGTTTGAATCATCCACCTGGTTGCTGTTCTTTCTCATTTATTACCCCCGTTTATAATATGAGAGCTTTATTTTGCTTACCCGGCCGTAGCCAAAATAAAGCTGCTAATGCAGTGCATTATTTAGTGCTGCATAAGGGCAACAGACCTTCCCTCCTATGAGAGCCTTTGCCATCTGTATCTCAAAGCTGGTCTTTCTTCCATCAATCTTGAATTTTCAGTCAGTTTTTTGTTATAAATTGAATAATGTTTCTCACTTGTATTGATATATACATGGGCCACTATAATAAGACTTTTCATATGAATTAAAAATAATGTTGATTATATTGTTATGACAGCACATCTTAAGCTCTGGGACATATTAGAGGGTAAGTGAACAGTAGGTTCTCGTAGTCAGCATGTGGGGGAAATATTCAGGAGAAAACTAATTGTTGTCCTGATGACTTGTGGAGAGCTTCACATTAGAACCCTGTCTGAGGCTTTGTGTGGCCCAGGCTGTTTGGGAAAACAGCAACTTTCTTTAGACAAACCATCAGAGCCTTAAGATTTGCTTTAGGTCACTGAAGTTAAGGTTAGGGTCGCATTAATGTAGCGTTAATAAACGACAGTAATGATGTTAATGGAAAGTCCCCACCATTACAGAAAGCTTGTGTGTGTTTTTATGTTTAGATCCTGAATGCTGCGTATCACGTTGAGGTGACATTTCACTCTGGATCATCTATTACTCGCCTTTTTTGGGAGCAGATCAAACAGGTACAGGACTGTTCTCTTGCCCCCTGGTGGTTCCTAGGGGTACTGCACTTTACTTCTAATGCAGTGTAGTTGTGAAGTATGTTTGTGTGTCCCCTGGGGTAGTTACTGAAGAATTTTTTGCACTAATGCAGATCATCCAGAGATTATCGTGGGTGAACCCTCCATCCATCACACCAGAGTGGAAGAGGAAGGTGGCACAGGACGCCATAGAGAGTCTGAGTGCCGCCAAACTTGCCAAAAGTATCTGCTCTCAGTTCCGCACTCGCCTCAACAGCTCGCACGACGCGTTCGCTGCATCGCTGCGGCAGGTGACGTTCATGCACGTACAGACACGCCCACAGAGGTTTTAAATCAAAACATATTGTACTGAACGTCGTTTATTAGGCTGAGGTTTCACTGTGTGTGTGTGTGTGTGTGTGTGTGTGTGTGTGTGTGTGCGCGTGTGTGTGCGCGCAGCTGGAGGAAGGTCACACGGACCGTTTGGGTCGCACAGAGGATCTGTGGGTGCGTGTGAGGAAAGATCATGCTCCTCGCCTCGCTCGCCTCTCACTGGAGAGTCGCTCACTCAGAGATACATTACTGTATGGTGAGATCCCACACACACACTGTTTCGTAACAGACCAAATATAATAAAAAATGCAATAAGAACTTTTGTAAGAAGTATGTATGAGCAAGTGTACATGTGCAAATGTATGTGAAGTTAACATACCAAGAAAGAATAGTCCGTAGATCTTAATACTTTTTAAAACACTCATTGAATCGGTCAAGATTAGTTTCTATTTTACACATGCTTGTCAGACAGGCTCAAGTCACCGATAAAGTAATAACCCATTGTGTTCCTTCTTCTACGCCAGAAATGTACTAAACTACAGTGAAGTATAAATCAGTTATTACTTTAGCTTCCTTCCTGGCACACGCGCGCGCACACACACACACACACACACACACACACACACACACACACACACACACACACACACACATGTCTAGTCTACATGCACACATATCGATAGGCTCTGATAG
>JAUZST010081941.1:0-46774 GCA_034779995.1 Parotocinclus haroldoi | reverse complement strand
AGGTCTGATCGCCTTCTGTAGGGTAGACAGTGGGGTTTAGACTTCCGGCTGTGCTCCCTGTGTGGCGTCCTGGCAGCGGGCTGAATTGGAAACTTGGTTGATGATTCGACTCTGCAGGTAGACGAGTCCTGTAACCCAGACCCCAAGGGGGAGTCTTATCAACGTGTTTGCTTGTAAATGAGTGTAGTGCAGTTGTGTAATGTGTCGCTAGTAATGGTAAAACTTTGAAATGCCTTTTGATTTGCTAACTCTGAGTGGAATTTCGTGGTTGTACTGAAAACGTCGCATGTGCTGTTAGCAGAGCGTGCAGTGACTTTGGGGAAACTGGGAGTGTCCTCTGGCTTATTTTACTGTGAACGATCTGCCTATCTACCTCTCTTACCTTTGCTATCCCAAATGTATAATAGAAGAAGATGTATAAAAGACAACTAATTTTGGTGTATCTGTTTGTCTGTGGTTGTTCTGACCTCTTCCGGACCTTACCGGATTTAAAAAAGGTGGTGGCCCCACCTACCTCATAGTTTGAGTGCTTTTTACATTGGTGGCAGCAGTGGGATCTTTGTTATAAAATAATCATAATGTCAGAGGCTGAGAGCAACCACTCACTCGGAGATGAGGTAGCAGAAGGAGGCAGTAATAGACAGAGCATGTCTAGTTCAGGGTTTGTAACTAGACCTGTTTTCATGCCTGAGGCTTTTTCAGGGGTAGGTCGTCAGTGGTCAGACTGGACTGAGCAATTTGAGTTAGCATCAGAGGTTAACAGTTGGCATGAGTTTCTTAAGCTTAAATTTATGTCTTTGCTGGTAGTTGGTCGAGCTCAGGAAATTTATAGTGGGTTACCAGGTGACTCCAAAAGTAACTATGATCAGTTGAAAGCTGCTATGTTGCGTTGTTTGGAGCCCTGTGATAGTGAAGATTGGAGCAGGGCTACGTTTGTTGGTAGGAGACGGTTCCCTGGCGAAACTGCCCGTGAATTCGGTCATGCACTTCGGCGTATGGTAGTGCGTGCCTACCCCACAGCTGCTAATCATACTCAAGACTTATTAGCCCGTGGCCATTTTATAACACACTGTGCAACCGGGGATTTCCGGGTTGGTCTTCGTAGTGCTAAGCCTAGTACTCTAGAGTCTGCTATTACTTTGGCTGCTGAAATGGAGCTCCTTAAGGGTTTAGAAGATGCCCCTATTAGTAAAGGGGATTGCAGAGGTAAGAGGGGTCGAAGAACAGAGTGGAAAGGTTATGGGCCTGGAGGCCTTAGTGGAGGTAGTAGCGGATTTATGCCAAGAGGTGAAAACTCTTAAAGGAGTAGTAAAAAGGATGCAAGCATCACCTGTTGCCTCTGGTTGTGGTGCTAGGGGTGAGCAGGTGGATGCTAAAGGCTGGGCTGCTCTGTCCCCTGCTGGGCGTTCTGTGAGAAATGAGGTTCCTGATAGAGGTAGCTTTTGGGAATGTGGTTGTAATCGGCACATTCGCAAGCATTGCCCTTACCTACAGGGAAACTACAGGGGGGTTAATGTGGTGTTAATGGTAGATATTGGTGCAGTTAGGTCTGTGATTCCCAAGCAGATGTGGCTGAAGTTAACCGGAGGGGGATCAGAGTTGGGAAAATATAGAGGAGCAGTGTCTGCAGCTAATGGGGGTAGTGTTACGGGGGATTATCGTCACAATCTGAACCTCACCGAAGTTCAACGGAGCGATCCTGAACTGATACTGGACGCACTAGAGCGGTATTTCAAGCCTGCAAAGAACGTCATTTATGAGCGATACATGTTTGGGCGTTGTAAGCAGGAGGATGGTGAGACTTTTGATACGTTTGTTACCAGGCTGAGGGAAAAAGCTGCTACATGTGAGTATGGGCAATTGAAAGATGAAATGATTCGTGATAAGATAGTACTGGGCATTATGGATGAAGGTACACGATGCAGACTGCTAAGAGAAAAGGTTCTAACACTTGTCAGTGCTATTGAAATGTGCCGCGCAGCAGAACAGACTGATATTCGGATGAAAATGATGCAGTGCACGCCACATACTGACGCCGTACGTGTGATTGCAAAGCAACGAATCAGACCGAACAAATCGAAACAGAGTGATTCACCTCAAATTACAGATACAGAAAACTTGTGCAAATACTGTGGCTACACACACCCGAGCGGTAGACAACACTGTCCTGATTTTGGGAAGACATGTAAGTCATGTGGAACGCAAAATCACTTTGCTAAAATGTGTTTGAAAAGTAAAAAGACTGAAAAGAAATTACACTGTGTGGATTATACAGGGAACCCAGAGACAAACACTGATGATGACATATACATGCATGAATCAATTGGGGAGGTACAGACAAAAGGGAAGAAATGGTTTGTCACGCTGCAAATTAATCAGAGGCCACAGCAGTGCCAGCTTGATTCAGGGGCCACATGTGATGTAATAAGCTATAGAGACAAGATGAAACTGGCACCCAATACATTATTGCAACCCAGCAATACCAGATTGAAGTTATATTCAGGCGACCTGTTGAGTTCCATGGGTATTTTTGAAACAGAGTGCACGATCAATGGCCAGACCCACCAACTGGCATTTGAGGTGGTAAAGACTAGTCAAAAACCCTTGTTATCGGGCTCCACCTGTGAGTGCCTGGGACTCATTCAGTTCATGATTCCTGCCACAGTGCATGCCGTGGAGCACACTTATTCTGGGGCACTAACGAGAGAACAGTTAATAAAAGAATTTGGAGATGTGTTTAACTCACCCGTCAAATCAGTGCCTGGGGTAGTTTGCTTTGAGTTGGATCCGACAATTGCCCCTGTTCAAAGTGCACCGCGCAATGTGCCTATCGTAATGAAAGCTGATGTCAAAGCCTTGCTGGACCAATATCAGGCTGATGGACATATCACAGATGTCACTGAGCCCACCGACTGGATCAGTAACATGGTCATTGTCAAGAAGCCAGGCAAGTTAAGAGTGTGTTTGGATCCAAAATTCCTTAACAAGGCTCTAAAACGCTCCCACTATATCATGCCTACTCTTGAGGATGTGTTATTCAAGTTGCCAAAGGCAAACGTTTTCACCTTAGTGGATGCAAAGCATGCATTCCTACAGTGTAGTCTGGATAAGGAGAGCAGCCTCATGACGACTTTCTGGACTCCTTGGGGCCGGAAGCGCTGGCTCAAACTACCTTTTGGGGTTTCTGTGACCCCCGAGGTGTATCAGCGCAAACAACATGAGCTTTTGGCCGGGCTGAAAGGCGTTGAGCCAATTGCGGATGACATTTTAGTAGTAGGCTGTGGAGACACAAATGAAAAAGCGGAGCGAGACCATGACATCAATTTGCAGGAACTGATGGAACGCTGCAGGGAGGTGAAACTCCGCCTAAGCCTGACAAAGCTGCAATTCAAGTTGTCTGAATTGAAGCCACTGGATTAAAGCCTGACCCAGAGAAAGTGAAGGAGATTGTGGACCTTCCCTAACCTAGAGGACGCGAAAGGTGTGCAGCGCCTTATAGGTTTTGCCAACTATTTAGCAAAGTTCATTCCACACCTGTCGGCCGTCTGTGAACCATTGAGACGATTATTGGATAAAGACACCCCATGGCACTGGCTCCCCAAGCATGAAGAGGCTGTGTCCGAACTGAAATCCTTAGCTTCATCCACACCAGTGTTGCGCTATTATGATGTCACTAGGCCTGTCACGGTGCAGAGCGACTCCAGCCAGAGCAGATTGGGGTGCTGTCTTATGCAGGAGTGCCAGCCTGTTTCTTACGCGTCAAGAGCACTCACCCCTACGGAAAGAAATTACGCTCAAATTGAAAAGGAGTGTCTTAGTATCGTATTCGCATGCCAGAGGTTTCACCATTATTTGCATGGCCGTGACCTTATCAAAGTTGAAATTGATCATAAGCCTTTGATTTCAATATTCAGCAAGCCTCTACTCAGCGCACCTAAGAGGCTTCAGAGCATGCTTTTGACATTGCAAAACTACAACTTGAGGATAGAATACAAGCCGGGCCTGATATGTTTATTAGTGACACACTCAGCAGAGCTACGACAAGCTATTCAGGCCGTGGTACTGTATATGAACGGCACGACGTCTGTTCATTACAACAAGCACAGGAAGATGTGCAATATATTAACCAGGCGGAGTACCTAAATGTCGGTGATCAGCGACTCGAACAGATTAGGAGGCACACTGACAGAGATGATGGTTTGCAGTCCCTCAAGTCTACGGTACTTGCTGGCTGGCCAGAAGTTAGAGACACTACACCTCTGAGCATACGTGAATACTGGCCTTTTCGTGATGAGATAAGCGTGCAGAATGGTATCCTTTTTCGAGGTCAAAGAGTTATTATACCCAAGACAATGCGTCCAGAGATGCTTGCCCGCATACACTCAAGCCATATTGGTGGAGATGCCTGCTATAGACAAGCTAAAGAGACCCTCTACTGGCCCAACATGCAAGCAGAGATAAAAGACTTTGTCCAGGCATGTTCAACCTGCAATGAATACGCCCACAAACAGCAGAAAGAGTCCATGCTTTCACACGAACTGCCTACAAGACCATGGCAAATTGTCAGTATGGATTTGTTTGCGCACCGCCAGAAAGACTATCTGCTTATTGTTGATCATTATTCTGATTTTTGGGAGATTGAGCTACTACCGGACATGTCAGCAGCCACAGTTATCAAGCGCTGCAAGTCCCAGTTTGCCCGTCATGGCCAACCTGACAAAGTTATCTCAGACAATGGCCCACAGTTTGGCTCTCTTTTCAAGCGTTTTGCCGTTGAGTGGGAATTTGATCACGTAACCTCCTCACCAAGACACCCTCAGGCGAATGGTAAAGCAGAGTCAGCTGTGAAGATAGCAAAGAACATCCTGCACAGGGCAGCACGAGATGGAAAAGATCCTTGGAAAGCCATATTGCACTGGAGAAACACGCCCACAGAGAACATGGAAAGCAGCCCTGCGCAGCGCCTCATGTCAAGGAGACTCAGGACATCTCTTCCTGTGACTAACAAACTTCTTGAGCCATGCGTGGTGGTAGGTGTCACAGAGAGGTTGCGACGCCGTCGGCAGATTGCAAAGCACTTTTATGACCGGACAGCTAGAGATCTACCAGAGCTGGAGATTGGTGAAACCATCAGGATGAAGCCCATGCAGGGTGATACTTCTGGTCTCTAGAGGCTTGGAACCTGCATTCGCCAAGTCGCACCACGTTTGTATCTGGTCGATGTTGATGGTACTCTATATCGGCGCAATAGAGTGGATCTGAGGGTGGCAGAGCCTTCCGCTTCAGTGGTCATTGAGAGTAGTGTTCCAGGTAACGTTCCTGTACACACCGCTGCATCTGATGTCTCTCTCTCTCTGTTCCCCAAACACCTGAGAGTGTATCTAGCCCAGTGAGACACACCACCGTGGCTCAGCAAGAACTGAGACTGCAGACATCTCCCCATTTAGGCACTTACACATTTTGAGAGTGGTTATCACTCCACTAGTTTCTGAAGTAAGTTCAGGTACTTCTATGTGCATTGTGGTTTCCTTGACTTTTGTAAAGGAGGATGTTACGGGGTCTCTGTTAGCTGTATACTTTTACTGTGATACACAAGTACCCGGATTTGTAAGACGTTCTTGGAATACACTTTAGCCTAATATACCATAACATAAACAAGTATATATATATATATTTATACAGCAGTAAAGTGGCATAAGCCTCCACCCATTTTGTAAAGTAATCGATTAGCACACATATGCATTTATGTCCATTTAATGACATTGCCAATAACTATAAGAATAATAACAATTATTAGCTAATAAAGTAAAAAAAATAGTTAACATCTTTATAAACGTAGAAAAATCACAAGTGAACAATAAAATATCAGAAGTGAAGAATGCATAATTATGTACTTATGTTAAAGTACGAGTATAATATCCAAATATACCTTTTAAATTGTTAAACTTAATCGATCTAAACTGCCAGCAAGTTATCTAAGAATCAGGAAAAAAATGCATCTAAAAGGAAATTACACAAGTACACTAAATTGTTATGAAATGTTTAGGAGCCAAGGATGCGGGATTGAAGGAACCCCACCCACGACGTATAATAATAAAGGGGAAATAGGTAGAGCAAAAGGATCTCCAAATTACAAAACACAAAAAGGGAAAATTCACTGTTACACTGAAGACGCTCTTCATTACCTACAATTTTTAAATCTACACATATTCAAAAGAATTAAAACATTGCATTGCATTTTCAAACACTGACATTGTCAAAGTTACAACAAGATATGTGTCATTTCTTTAGTTACCAAAAATTGAAAGGTTCATTTCAAAACAAATTATGATATTTAAGAATGCGATTAAATTTGGATGATAACGCATGCACATTTTGTCGTGGAGATATCGCACTTATCTTCACTTCACTTGTCCTGTGGTTAGGAAGTTTTTGGACGGAATACACGAATGACTGCCCACTAAGAATGTGATATCTATGTTTCAATACAATTTGATTAAGTTTGGTTTATGTGGACTATTTTATATACACAAATGTGGATTCTTTAAAGTTGCTCTCTTAATCTCTTTAAAGTGTTTTCTTTTATTCTTTGAAGAGATTGGAAAATAGAACTGCCTTAAGACTGTCTAAGCTTCTTATGTTATAAGCTTAAACTGTCTTCTGCTTGGACTGCAAGAGATAGAGAACACCTGATGTACAGTGTTTTTGGCAAAGCGTCTGGATAGTAACCTGGAATTCACTGGTGTAAGCAGATACGTACTGTACTAGGTTCCAGACTGCCAGTCCATCTCAGGGTTTCGTATACGTACCACCCAACCTTTATATTACATTCCCCAGCCAGGATTTGGAGCCAGACCTCAGAAACTGCCGTTTCCAGTGGCTGACTCCTTCCACCGAACCACTGGATTTTCTAATGTGTTACCATAGTTGTTATTGTTATATTAGTGAAGCAACACTGCCACATATAGGCGAATAAACCTAACTGGGTCTTTCTATTACTGGCTACAAAATAACTAGAACGTAGCCAACAAGAGTCAAAGTCTAACTGGCAGAGTCTAAATGTAGTTCAAGATCAAGTCAAAACGGACAACCGACAGGGGCTAAAAAGAAGATACACTGATTACAAGTAGGTAAAAAGGCTTAGATTGGTACAGTATTATACAATAATATATAATTTCTATAGTACGTTATTATTATTATTATTATTATTATTATTGTTGTTGTTGTTGTTGTTGTTGTTGTTGTTATATTATTATTATTAGTAGTAGTAGTAAATGCCGTTGCTGTTATCTGTGTTGGGTTATACATGTAATTGCTGTTAGTCAGCTATTGCAGTATGAACTACAGTATGAACTGTAGTATTGCAGAACTTACAGTATGAGCTTTTTCAGTATAAAAAAGTCTGCAAACTCTTTGTGGTGACATTGATTCATTATTAATATTTTTTCTAATCTTCATCCAACTCAGAGTAACATATGCATACTAGATGAGCACTCCCAACAGCTCAGCCTCTGTGGCTTATACCCCCCACCCCTTGACCAGAAAAAGCTAAATCAAACAACACACAAAGATTGTGTTAAAAAGATCCTCATGTAGTATTATTAGCAAGTTACTCAAATTGCTTTTTCAAATTTTTGTTAAGTATAACAGTTCACAAACTCAGACTAGACTCTGGTAAATAAGTGACTGTGGCTGACAGTAACTACATAAATGTAATTAATTACTGTAGTTAAGTAGTCATTTGTGTCTGTATTTTACTGAAGCTGGTTTTTGATTAAGCAAGTGTGTTGTTAAATAATTACAATAGGACAACAACTGAATTGATGAACTTTAATCTCTCTCTCTCTCTTTTCTCTCTCTCTCTTAAATTCAAATCGGTTTATTGCCATGAGTTGCCATGAATTGTAAACAAGAAGTGCAAATAAGTAGAAGCCCAAGAATTCTCTCTAACCAGAACCAAACACAAAAAACAAATATGCACTTCATTATTATTATTATTATTATTATTATTATTATTATCATTTTAATATGCAATTGGATATTTAGTCTTTGCTTAAGTGCTGAGTGAAGAGGTGAGTCATCAGTTGCCACTGGATCCAGTGGAAATTTATTCCACCACCTGGGTGTCAGGACGAATCTTATTGCTTAATGCTTAAAAATCTTAATGCTTGTCTTCCCTTAACCTTAATTGTGCGGTGGTATAACTCCGGATGTGCCTGTGATAAGTGAGAGTGTAATTTTAACATGGCGAGAAAGGGGGGAACCTCACTCAGCTCTACTCTACAAGTCAGGTTTAACTTTAAGCTATCTTTACAAAATTCCAGATGAAAAATGTCTGTGGGATGTGTCTTGCACAAGGTGTGTTTTTGTTAATGTGTTGGTCTTCATAGTTCACTACCATGTAAAAGTATAAGTATGAGTTTTATTACGTAATTGACAATTTTTAGCCAAATTGGGATTGATGGTTTGAATGGGTTTATTGATTGTTTCCTTAGTAAGGCTTCTTTTAGGAGCCTTTTGGTGTGAGATCGTTGACTGCTAGACCTGCCTCTATGACACATTTTCCCATAGCTGGGCATGTATATGTTCCATAACCAACTATAACCATTTTCTGAACATAGATTTGCATCACAGCTATTCTCATAAATGCTTGATTGGTGATAAATTGGCTGAGACATTCATGGGAAAAATGGCTGTTGGAAGCCATACCATGAGAGGCAGCACGCGTGGTTGCATGATGTCCGGCACATATCCCTGAGTTGTTAGTGTCCCTTGTATCAATTCTAGATGTGATCGACTGTCATATGCAATGGCTCTCCATGAGCAGTTTGGGGCAGTGTGTTGCTCCACAGGATTTCAGCGCGCACCATGAGGTCTCCATACTCAAAGCCAAACTCCATTATATCCAAAGTACAACCTGGTTTCATCGCTAAAAATTATCATAAAAATACGGTTCCAGTTTATAGCAGTTCAGGCTTCTCATTCATGATACATCTGCAAACAAAGGCAGTGGTGACTATCAGGAAATGTAATGGGCACTGTGACAACAAATTTCCTTCTGCTAAGAACTGCTTTTCAGCAGATCAAACGATGTTTTTTTATTATCTTTGTCAATGAGTAAGATTTATTTATTGATAAATTACAACCTGGATGCGTTCTCCATCTTTGTGTAAAGAAAACTGATCTTTTATTTTAATCATTTTTTTCAATTTGTTATATTTGGATTTAATTAAATCGTAAACCTTTCCCCAAGACAAATTTGCAGTGATTTGTTAAATAGTCTACTGTGCCAAAAAGAAGAAAATACTTTTTTTAGGTCAACGAAAAAACAAGCATTTTCTTCTTTGTTTTGATTTTGCACGTGTTTTTCTTGTTCGCTCTCTGTCCCTCTAATACCGTAGTTGTTTGTTGTGGAAGATGATGTGATGAACTAATCTCTCTTTCTCTCTCCCAAGTCAGAGTAAACTGCTGCAGAACCTGTGCAGACATGTGGAGCCTGTATGCCGTGGCTGCAGCAGTGGTAGTATTTGGGGTCTGGTTTACAATAAGGTACCCATTCTTTGTGCAAGACTGCATATTTATTACGAGGGTCCTCAGGATCCGGAGGAGAAGGAAGCAGTTTAGGAAGCGGGAACCGCCCTACTTGCTTCTCGATTGTTTCCTGGAGGCCGTGCAGAAATACCCACACAAAATCTTCTTGCTCTTTGAGGACGAGGTGTACACGTATCTGCAGGTGGATAGATGGAGCAATCGTGCAGCCTGGGCTCTCCGGGAACACGCTGGGCTGAGGGAAGGTGAAACAGCTGCCCTGCTGGTAGGAAATGAACCAAACTTCGTGTTTCTCTGGTTGGGACTCATGAAGCTCGGCTGTCCTGCATCACTGCTCAATACCAACATCCGTGGAAAATCTCTAATGCACTGCTTCACCTGCTGCGGGGCCAAAGTCCTGATTGTTGCTGCAGGTAATTTATCTGATTTTATTTTATTTATATTATAGACTGTACATACACATATTTTAATTATATTGTTTTATTTATTTTATTCATACTATGTACTGTATTGTCCGCAATGCATACACAATGTATTTTTCTCATTTCTGAGGTTCTTCCTTTGCGCTGTGTTACATGTGCTACACCTAGGAATTTTCATTCAATCATTCACTCTGCTGCTTTACTAACACACCAAACCATCATTCTTATCTCATCAACATGGTGTACAAGGACCCTGATTTTCTCATCACACCTAAACAGATGTGCTTCCAGCCCCAATAATCAGTGGTTTATCCATCTCTGTTTATTTCTAATAAACCGTTTTACACCAGTCCTTGTTCTGTCACCTGTGAATCTGCTGACTGCTTCCAGATCTCTGAGAGGTTTTTAGTAGAGACCAAGCTCAGTTCCTACCTCATCATCTGTCATACAACTGTGCTATGCTACCTACCAGTTGGATGCGTAACTTATCCCATCCTGAAAGAAAAGCCCTGCAGCATTATATCATCCATGATATAATGTCCACCTCTTCTCTTGGGTTGAGATGGTTTCTTCATGGGAAAAAAATGAATAGACTCTTAGACCATGCACTGATTTCTAGTGGGTCTAACCAAATAAAAGTAAAAAAAAAACAAATATCATCTACCTCTTATCTCATATGCTTTCAAACTCTTAAAGAGCTCTCTGTTATTTGTGTAGTTAGACCTCCTTTATGGATGCCTGCTCCTGCACATCAAAGAAAGAGAGACTAAAATCTACTGAAGGTTTTAGACTAAAAGACCAAAACCCTATTAGGTCAGTTCAAATACTATATAGGGTCATGCTGCAGTATAGGCCTCAGTCTTGTGGCAGCTCCCTTACCCATCTCAATTCCTCTGCCACCATGATCTGCATTGTCTGTTGTACTTCCTTTCTACACCGCAATCTTCATTTCCACTGTGATGTCTACCTATCAGATGCTCCTCATCAGCTGTGCTTTCTGCTTGTCATTTACTAAGTTGTCTACACTCCAGTCACTTCGTTGCTGCTGCACCTCCTTAACACCAATATTATCATCAAAGTGCTGTACTTTGGGGGCTTTAGTCAGTCAATACTGATACTTGGCAAGCTTGAAATTCAGCTTCCCTCACTCATTATCTGTACAACTTCCTCCATTTCCTCACCAGGCTTCTCAGCTTCAGTATTCAATGCTTCATCATCTCTGTTTATTTATAATAAAGCAGCTTTTACATTAGTTCTTGTTCTGTTATCTGTTTAGTGGTTCCAGTCAGCCTTTCTGGGATTTTAAACCCTGTTATAACAAACATAATTGTATTTACATGACTTACTTGATCTTAGAAGTGTTTTCTTTATACCGTATTTTAGAATTTCCATACATATATCAATGTTTTTATCAACAACCCAAAGACTTGGGGGGTTTTAGCACTTTGCTGTGCTCCATATACATGCAAGGCTGTGTGGCTAAGCGCAGATCAAACACCATTGGGAAGTCCACAGGTGGCACTGTGATGACAGGGCTGATCATGATGAGATGGTATACAGTGTATGGATCAGGTGTAAAATCAGTCCCTGTAGTGTGGGACTCATATTTTGTTCTCATATGCCAACAAGACTAAGGAACTTTAGAAGGGAGCATCAGGGATGACAAGAGAGAGAGCAAGCAGCTTCACGTGCCTCTGCCTACACTACAATGTTTACTAGACATAGCCATTACACACCACACCTACTAGAAAGAAAGCATCTTTTCCACCTTGTACAACTAAAAAAGCTCCTCATTTCTCCAGCTATCCTCAGATTTTTTTAAGTTTATGCAAGGCAAGGCAATTTTATTTGTATAGCACCATTGTGCACCAAATGTGTGTGAATAACATGATCACTTCTCTTTTCAACTTTTTAAATGTGGAAGCAAACCATTCTGCAATATTCACCTACAATCCATATTGACTTTTCAATAGTATCAGCAGCTGAAAAGCCTCCACCCATCATGAGATCTCTACCTCCATGCTTAATAGTAGTAGAGATGCAGTCACTGTGGTAATTATCACCATATCTTCGAAGGCACCGCTCTGGACCATCACCACACAGCTGAAATGGTGAAAGTCCACACAACTCTATTGAAACCCTCTGAATCAAACTTTCCAAATTCTGCCAGAAACTTAATTCTGTCTCTGTTTGTCTTAGAGAGCAATGGGTTTTTACATGTTTTTTAAGACAAAAAACCTACAGTAGACAACCTTCCGGTAGTATATTCATTGAAATGATCTTGTTTTCAGAGGTCTTTGAGAACTGTTAATTTTAACAGGTGGTTCTCTCTGCTTGAAGACACTTCCAGATCCTTTCTTTATGGCAACAGAACTTGATTCAAAATGTTGGCCTATTCTCTTAATAGCTCATTATGAAAGTTGCTGTGCTTTTAGTCTTGGACATTTCAGAATGGATGCAGGTGGTTTGGCAAACACCAGCTGTGTGGTTTCTAAAAGCAACCTTATATGGAGTAGAGTTGGACTACACAGGGACACAAGTAGTTAGCATGGTCGCCTGACAGCTCCAAATGATTCCGATCTCAGACTCATGTTTGCATGTCGTAATGGGTTGATTCTGGTTGCTCTGGTTTCCTCCCAAATTTGAAACACATGCAAAGTATGAATGCAAAGGACTAGTTTTGATGTAACATCGTGTTCTTCTCTCGTGTGTAGGCATTGGTGCTGATGTGATGTTAAACAAACAAATATATTGATAAATAAAATCAACAACTTGGAGTATATTTGACATTATTTAACTTGGAATTCACAACACTGAATATTGTATATTTTCACCTGTATCTGCCACTCCTGATTCTGTTTAAAAACTTATGGAAGATTTTCAACCACAACATGTGGTCTTCAGAGTTGCCACTTTCATTTCACTACACATTAGTATTTGTAGTTGTTAGTGTGTATGTAAAATCTTGAATCTCCAAAATTGTTTAAAATGCGTTATCGTGTTATGTTGTTGCAGAGTATCATGACGTGGTGTGTGAGGTGCTTCCAGAGTTGCGTGAGCGTGGTGTTTGTGTGTTGATGCTGTGTGATCATTGTAATGTGGATGGACTCATTTCTCTGAAAGACAAAATGGAGGAAAGTGACGATTCACCTGTGAGTCACAAAATGAGAGCCAACACCACAATGGGGAGCAATGCCGTCTACATATACACGTCAGGAACAACAGGTACACAACATGCCGTTTCATCTACACATCAGTTTAGGTACACTCTAACACTCACTGAGATTACTAAAGTCAAATAATGAGGTTAACAGAATTTTAAAAGGGAGGATCATCATGACATCATCATTTCCTAATAGTAAATGAAAAACACACAATTATCCATGTTTTGCAGCATTATTTTTGCACTAAATGTGTATAGGACATTTTAGGACAGTTTCAAACTACGTGTAAGCACAGTTTAACAACCACTATATCAACGTCTGTTTGCTTGGATGACAATGACATTTTATAATAAATTATTACAGGAACAAATTATACACTGCTCACAAAAATCAGGGGATTATTAAAAATGAAATATCCCCTAATGAAATATCCTCAAATGTTTGTAAGCAGTTTGGAAACTTTGGATGCTGCAGTGGAAACTGCTGGTCATAATAAAAAGGTTTAACATGTCTATATTAACTGCCATAAATATTGCTTATGTCTATGTCTTATTTACATTTTTAAATTTACATTTATTTTTAATTAATGACATGCATATGTCTATAATAGTTTGCATTAAAATATCATTCACTTTGCATTAATTACATGCATACAATACATAGGACTCTCTCTTCTTCTCCATCTTAACATTACATCTGAGAGTTACACACTGCCCCCCAAACAACGTACAATTATACAATAACACTTAAATGGATAATTGCACATAATTTATCTTTTGTGTGTGTTCTCAGGTTTTCCAAAAGCAGCTATCTTTTCACATGAGAGGATATGGCAGCCTGTATTTTACCAGAATACGGTTAATGTTAAGCATGATGACATCATCTACATCCCACTACCCCTCTATCATGCTACCGGGCTCCTTATTGGTGTTGGGGGTGCAATAGAAAGAGGTTACCTTCCACTCTGGACTACTCCCAATTATTTACTACTGTCCCTATATACCTCACATAGACAGACAGACAGACAGACAATATTCATATTACAGCATATTACATTTGTAATAATACAAAGAGTGTTATACAGAATGAACCCAGAAATGTAGGTACCGGTACAATAAAAACATTATATATGAACTATTGAACTATGAATAGTTCAGTAAGCTATAGATAAAGGTAAAAGTCTATTATATTATTAATATATATATTGATATAATTATATATAATATATATATATATATGGAATGATTAAATAAATACAAGAAAGTCTATTTTACACTGCATTATAAGGCAGTCAAGTAAGCAAGGTGTAAGTATGAGATGAAGAGTATGAGCTGACCAGATGTGTAGATGTACATGATGTACAATGAAATGCCATACAGTGCAGCCTGATGGTTCTCGGCACAAAGGATCTCCTGACAGCAACCTGCCACTGAACTTACTTCTATTGTCCATGATGATGGTGTGCAGTGGATGTCCATAATTCATAATGGCCAGCAGTTTGTGCAGTGTCCTTCTCTCAGCCACCTTCGCCACAAAGTCCAGTTCCACACCAACAGACCCTGCTCACCTGACCAGCTTGTCCAGTCACATTTTCTCTCGCTTCTTAATGCTTCCTCCTCAGCACGCCACACCATAAAAGAGAGAGCTCAACTCCACAGTCTGACAGAATATACTTCTTACAGCTCTTAAAGGACCCCAGTCTCTTCAGAAATTAGAGTCAGTTCTGCCCATTTCTGTACAGGATGTTTGAGTTGGCTGACCATAAAGACTGTCAGAGCCTTCACCAGGTCATTTTAGAGAACTGTTTGAGTACAGGCCTGGAGCCCTGCCCATAGAATTTACATTATATCTATTAAAACATTATATATATTATTTAATATTACACTCTATTAATTTGAAGATAAAAGCCTAAATCAGCATAGGTCTCTCCTGTACGTGTGGGCATATCAGAGCCAAATAGCAGGAGAAGTTCATAAAATAGTGATTGTGTCTTTTTTTTTTTTGTTTTTAGTCAACTCGAACTTGACTCTCACTTTCGCTAAAGTTCTCTAAGAACTCTTCATTTCAGGCAGACAAAAGATTAAATGTGAAACCATCATAGTTACATATGTACTAAACATTTTATTTTAACTAAAAATTATTTTTCCCAACAAATACTCATCAGACACATGGTAAAAAAAGGTTCAATACTTAGTATTAAAACTGTGTGTGCTTGTGTAAAACCAGGAAACACGGTGGTGCTGAGGAGGAAATTCTCTGTGTCTCAGTTTTGGAATGACTGCAGGAAATACAATGTAACAGTGATCCAGTATATTGGAGAGATCATGCGCTACCTCTGCAACACACCTGTGGTAATACACTCACACACACACACACACACACACACACACACACACACACACACACACTCTCACACACACACACACACGCACACGCACACGCACACGCACACAAAGAACAACAACAAAAAAAACAACCAAACATAAATGCCTCCCAGAGGGTATTGTGAATCTACTGCACTTGGGCTGCTAGGCAAAGGAATGAATAGAGAATGAGCCAGAAAAATCTTAAACGTAAAAAAATAAATAAATTTAAGAATACAAAATGCGTATCACTTTATGTTGTTCAGTAAGAAGTTGCAGTTTTGTATTAATTAAAATGTTCAAAAAAGCTAAAGATGTGAGAACAAAATATGTGGAGGGAGGGGCTTGAAAATATAAAACATGTCCACAAAAGGGAGACACTTGAAAATAGGTTTGGCAACTACTGCATTATGGGGACCTTTCACTTTCCACAATATTACTGTATGTAATTCTTGCTTACATCTACGCCAACTTCAGTATCCACACACACACACACACACACACACACACACACACGCATATACAAAAACATGAGTTCACATTCCCTAATTCGCTTTTTCCTTTTTTATGTTTAATTAGACAACCACAGACCGGCAGCACAAAGTAAGACTGGCATTAGGTAACGGAATGCGTGCTGATGTTTGGCAAGAATTCCAGCGCAGGTTCGGTTCTGTTCGAGTTTTCGAATTTTATGCTGCTTCTGATGGAAACATGGGTTTCTTAAACTACACGGGAAAGGTGGGAGCAGTGGGCAGAGTAACCTTCTTTCACAGAGTGAGTGTGGGATCTAATGCCACTTTTATATATCACACATTTGAAGGTTTTTGTGGTTTTTGCTCATTTATTTCTGTATCTTTATTTTTAGACTTGTGTTCACAAGATTGGCTAAAGGAAACAAAAATCATTTGTTGAGTGCAATATGTACTTTCTCCATACAGAGAATGCTTCCTCATGCACTGATTCAGTATGATACTGAGAAAGAGGAGCCAGTGAGAGACGGACAGGGGCACTGTATTCCAGTCCCTGCAGGTGTGTGTTATAGATTCTTTCACTCCATGTACACTCAAACACACCAAGAAGGAGTGTGAAGGTAATGATGATATATGTTAGTGAACACAATATGAGAGCAAAAGGATAAGTTTATTTGGGAAAATTGTACAACTGAAAGGAGGCCCTAGTATCCTGTTGGGACACCTGTATACAATAGAGATATGGTTGGGCACTGGAGGCCCATATGAAATCCTGTAGCACATTTGCCCACAGATGTTGGAATTGGGCCTCTAGATGCCACACAGTCATGGGTTCCTTAAATGCTTGATTGGCGATAAATCTGGTGACCGGGCAGGGCAAGGAATTGTTGCAATTTGCAGGAGACATTCCTGGAAAACCCTTTGCAGTATGTGGGAGAGCCTTGTCTTGCATAAAAAATGCCAGTTGGAAGCTGTACCATGAGAGGTGGTGACATGTGACAGCAGGATGTCTGGCGCATATCACTGAGCTATTGATGTCCCTCATATCACTACTAGGGGGCGACTGGTTGATATATGCGGTTCGGTGTGTGTGTATGTCTTTATGAAACCACTGCTCCCTACACTTCATTACAGATAGGACAGGATGAACTAAATACTGGGACATTTGTTGAAACAACCATCGTGCTTCTCTCATTATAACCTTCCAAGTTTTAGAGTCCTCTCCAGGTCTGGTGGAAGTGTCTGTGGAAGTGCGAGCAGACCAGATACTTAGAAGAACAACATCCCTAAGATTGTTGAATTAGCACCCAGAACAGTTGCCCAGACTAATAGCAGCATGAAACCTTGTATAGTTTTCAGATAAATACAGGATCAATACTTAGTTCTACTACTAGGAAACCAGAGATATTAACGGAATTCACTTAAAATGTACATTGACAAAAAAGAATCCCAGTCTCCCAAGTGTTTAAAATAATTTCAAATTTCAAACACAAATTTCAAATGTGTGTTTGTGTGTGTGCGTGTGCATGTGTGTGTTACCGTAGGTGAAACAGGGCTTTTAATATCTGAGATCACGCCACTGGCCACATACATTGGGTATGCAGGGAACTTGGCACAGACGGAGAAGAAGAAGTTGCATAATGTATTTCAGGATGGAGACGTTTATCTGAACAGTGGAGACCTGCTGAGAATTGACCAGCAGGGGTTCGTCTACTTTCAGGATCGGATCGGAGACACCTTCAGGTAAGTAGGGTGGGGTAAGAGTGTGTTCATCATGCTGAAACATTAGAATATGATGACATTGTTGTTGCATTGGGTGTTTCTTTGTGCAGATGGAAAGGGGAGAATGTGGCCACCACTGAGGTTGCAGATATTATCTCCATGTTGGATTTTATAAAAGATGTGAATGTGTATGGTGTGAAGGTTCCAGGTAAAATCAAAGCTAAATGTTTCTCATAAGTTCTCTAAATCTCACCTTGGTTAATGATACCTGTTATAAAAGAGCATCATAAACTCCAAATTCTGTGATGATCCTTCACATTCTTCTTTGTTTAATGAATATAAATGAAGCTTTTTCTTTTTAAAAAAACCTTTTGTTTGGTGTTCTAACTGGTACTAAGGCATTGTGGTTGATGAAAATACTTTGTGGTTCATAAAAAGATGTATTGCTTGCATACATTGCATTTGCTATCCTACACTGAGTATGGTATTATGAACTTCAATTTTACATTTCAGTTGTGCAGAACTTTTCTACACTTTTTGGCTTTGTTTCTGATATCACATCTTCTTGTTTGGTGACACAACATTGGGTTCAATCGTAAGACCTTGTGTTTGATTGGTGTTTTAGCTTTTGTGGTTGATATCAAGGTGTTCCAGTTGACATTTCGGGTCTTTAAAGACTTTGTGGTTGATATAAAGACAGTATAGTATCATTATTTGTGTTCAGTGTTACAACTTCAATGTTATATATTACATAATTGCGTTCGATGTTGTGACCTTGTCTTTGATGGTGTTACAGTGAGTACCAGCGCATTTTGGTTTTAAACTTTGTTGTTCACAGACTGACTCTTTGGGGTCCATATAAAAGCTTTGTGCTTAGTGTTATGACATTATTACAATCATTATCCATGGTGTTATGTCCCAGTGTTCAGTTGTGTTACAACTTTGTGGCTGGTATCAAGGATTTGTGGTTGATGTTACAGTATTGCGGTTTGTTTACTGGCTGTGTGTTTGGTAATGCTGTTATGCTTGCTAGAAAAAATGATGACAGCTAAAGTGCACGTGTTTTTGATTTATTTCATGACAAGCTCAAGTACACAAGTAACACATCAGGACTAAAAAAACACAAGCAGGGACAGACTTTGGGCTAATGATGGTGAAACAAAAAACATGAAACAAAAACAGGAACACACCAAACAGTGAACAGTACAACAAGCAAGAACAGGGACAGACAAACATAACACAAGAGAAACGGAGGAAACAGGAACCAGAACCAGGACCAAACCAACAGATAATAAGCATGAGAATCAGAGGGATGGTTTAAATAGAGGAAGTAATAGTGGAAAAAGAAAAGGATCAGAAAGGAGCCATGTAGGGTGATGTAGCGATGCTCCCAGTGCACAGAAGAAGGTGAATAGGGAGGACCAAGATTATTTGAAGAAAGGGGAAAAGAACACCATGGCAAAAAGGACAGTGAACCCCAGTGCTTAGTGATCCCCAGAGGGTGGCTCCTAGTAGGTGGCAGAGCCTGTCAAATCCTGCAAACCCAGTTCTAACAGCTAAAGGTAGTGAAGAAGGAGACAATGGAGGTGACTAGAGGATAAGGATCCTTAATCCCAGCGTTCTGCAGAACAAGTTTAAACTTTGTTTGCAATTACAGAGGTCACATGTTTCCTGTAGTTCTTATCCAAGTTTGCAAACCCTGCAGCAGGGATTTTTTTTTATTTTGGCCCACTCCTCCATGGAGATCTTCTCCTGATCTGTTAGGTTTTGGGGCTGTCATTGGGCAACATTAGGTTTCAGCTCCCTCCAAAGATTTCCTATTCGGTTCAGGTCCAGAGACTGGACTTGAAATGCTAGGGATCTTGAAATGCTTCCTATGGAGCCACTCCTTAGTTTCCCTTGCCGTGTGTTTCAGATGACGTGTGCGTGTGTGTGTTTGTGTGTGTGTGTGTGTGTATATATATATATATGCACACTTGTGTCCTTTTTCCGTGATTCCTGACCCTCTGTAACTTATATATTAGATGTTTTGTTATTTTTGATTATTTAAGTAGCTGCATTTTATTTCAAGTTTATTATTTGTTATTCTACAGGTCATGAGGGTCGAATCGGAATGGCTGCTGTGTCTCTGAAGCAAAACCACCAGTTTGACTGCTTGCAGACTTTCAATCATGTCACCAACTTCCTGCCAGTCTATGCCCGACCTCGCTTCATACGAATTCTGGTACATAGACACACACATACACAGTTTTTTCTCAAACATGAACACAGCTAAAATAAATAAATATGTATATACAGTTACAGTTCAGGCATTGTAAATGTACCTAGGTTTTATTGTTGTGGTTGCAGAACTCTATGGAGATAACTGGAACCTTTAAGCAGGTTAAGACTTCTCTAATGAAGGATGGATTTGATCCAGAAAAAGTAACTCCACCCATCTACATTCTGCAGGAGCATAGTAAGAACTATGTTCCATTCATACACACACACTACAGTGACATCATCTCAGGAAATATCAGGTTCTAAATACATATAGGCACAGTTTCTCAAAGACCACATCTTCTTTCCTGGGGTTAAGCTACACATCATGCTCTCATGACAGAATCCACACCTTTTTCACTGGAGTTGAGTCTACATCTTCGTCACTGGAACTGGCGGAAGTTTTTTTCATTTAGACTGACAGAAACCATGTCTTCTTTACTGTAGCTGACAGAACCCTACGGATTCTTTATTCACATTGATAGAGGCTATGACTTCTTTACTGGAGCTCACAGAAGCTACAGCTTCTTTACTTACACTTAAAGGAAGCCTGGCTTATTCACTGAGACTGACAAAAGCCACACATACTTTACTGCAACTGATAGAGACCACGAGTTTTTAACATAAACTAACAGAGTCCACACCTTTACTGGGACTGGCTGAGGCCAGCTTTCTGACTTACACTCCCTGGCAACTGCGTGGACCATTAGAGTATATCAGTTATAGGTTTGTCTGGATTGGCTAAATGCCTACTCAATTTGTACAATTATATGTACTAAAACTATGTCAGGGGCCATGCCTCTTAGCTGGAACTGACCAAAGCAACCAACATTTTTTTTTTTTACTGAAACTGACTAAAGACACACTTTTTGTTGAGTTATGACTTCTTCACTGAGGCTGACAGCAGAAGGACATCTCCTTAACTGGCGCTTGCAGAAGACATGTCTTTTTCACTGTGACTAGGAAAACAGATTCTTAAATTAATTTTAATAAAAGAAAATGAAAATCACAAACGCTAAGTTATAGGATGACATGCACATTGGTAATACAGTTCATGTAATCAAATGCTGTTTATGGGAAAAACTCCATAAATGCACTTGTGTTAATCATTTTTGTTATTACACAATTGTTTGTACGTCACCAGCTGTAATTCATGTTTATTTTCAGGAGTATTATGTTGATCTCTTATCTTGAGCGCATTAATTGAATTTGAAACCATTATTGTCATGATAACTGTTTGTGATGGCCTCTCGGCTGCCATGCACGGTAGGAATAAAAACATCTTAATAGGATTTTGTGTGATTCATTCATCCATCCTTCCAGCCATCCATTCATTATTTCATATCATATGCTTTTGATTTGTGCATAATGGTAATATAGGTCTATTCATGCCGATACACGCTTCATAAAACACTTGGATTTCTCGACACATGGTCCGAAGCCTCGGCGCAGTACGTCTTCTGACACAGAGGTAACCTCTGCACACCACTGGGCTACATTTATTTTATGTGTATTTATTTATTAGTCATTTATAATGATTAATCTTTACAGTTTTAATCATCATATTACTTTTATTGAATCATTTACTTGCACTTTTATTGATAAAGTAATTTAGCAATTTATTTAATTGTAGTTATGGCAGGCTTGGTCTCCCATACCGATCCCCTGAAGATTGCCCGTTTCTTTATAACGCTGCATTTTTTGATCAGACGATAATAGGATATTAATACGATATTAGACCAGCAGGTGATGCTATAGGTCTGTTTTTAAAGTAAGCAATCCATAGCCTACTCGGAATGCACGGCTTAAAGCAGGGGTTCTGTCTTTTTCTGTCGTGCCTCCAGAAAATAAGACTGCTTTGTATATTTTTGACACACACACATGCAGGTCTTTTTTATTTTTATTTATTTATTTAGAGAATAAATGCGACGATGATGCGGTTAAGGTCCTGGAACCTGATGGTCTTGGGTTCAAATCCCACCTCTGCTAAGCTGCCACAGTTGGGTCCTTGAGCAAGGCTCCTCCCTTAACCCAAAATTACTTAAATTGTAATAATGTATGAGTTGTAAGTAGCTCTGGATAAGGGTGTCTGTTAAATGACAAATAAATGGATGTTTATTTTATTATTAACAAATTAAGTAAAGATGACCAAATAGAACATTAAATATATTTGGTTCATACTGTCTGCAATTAAAAGACAAAGTATTTGTTTGCGTTTTCCATACTGTCCCAACTTTTTGGAGGTTATAAAATGGTTTAATCCCTAATATGGTTTAATACATATGGTGGTATTTGCTTGCCTTGTCCCTTTTCAGCATCAACAGGGATAGGGATGTTAATGAATAACTCAAATAATTATTTCAATTTAATTAAGCTCAACCGTGATTAATTATGCCTTATCCTTAATTGGCTAAGGCTTCCATTTCATATTTTTGAAAAAAAAAAATGTCATCATAGTGACTAGTGTTACATTAAGAGATAAAACAGACATGAACACACACTAATCTGGAAGGCTGCTGCAATGTGAACTAGTGCAGTGTGCCTAGAATGTTAGCGAGATTTTATTTCATTGTGTGTGTGTGTGGGTGTGTGTGTGTGTATATATATATATATAAGGTTCTGTTCTATTCTGAGCACAACATGGATTCTCAGATTCTACAAGATCACATGACTATGTAAGGTCAGATGTTAACCTGAGATACCAAACGTCCACACAGACAACCTAAACCTCCCCAAACACCCTAATACAACATTAAAGACTTTTACAAAATTCACAAACATCACCCCCAAACCACTTCAACTACCTTAAACCACCCCAAAACACACAAATGCCTTCACAAAACCACACAAAACCTGTTTATGAAAACTCAAATAGTGTATGTACTTATATCTCCTCTATTTTAGATGCTAATGAAAAAGAAATGTGAAGGCAGTTAGGTGTGACTGAATCAGCGGTTTTGACATTAACAAAAGAATAATACATGTTGCATAATGGCTGCTCTGTCTTAAAATGATTCGTTTAAAAGGTGATGTCCTTAAATTTGTTTGTAACATGTTATATAATTGTTGTTGTACAAAACATGCTAAAGATGTGGTCTGATTAGACTCTGGCCTTGGCCACAAGAAGGCATAAAATTGCTTTCCCAACTCCCAGAGACTACTTCTTGTGTGATGGATGAGGATCTACAGACCCAGCTGCAACATCTGTGGGTAAATGTTCCAGAGGATATCATATGGAACCTGTATGCCTCCATGCCCAACCGCATCTTATCTTGTATCCAGGCTAGAGGCGACATAACAGGGAATTAGCGCCTCCTTTCAATTTTCCCCAAAATGTTTCCCCAAACATTTGCTCTTATAATGTAATCACTTACATATATCATCATTCAGTTCATGCATATAACATTTCATTTGATTACAACTCCTTCTTGCTGAGCTATCTTTTGTCAATGAGTGTATTTGTGTCAAGCTGTTTAAACATTTAGACATCTAGGTTTAGTGACTGAAAGAGCTTGGGTAAGGATTCTTGCTATTGATAAGTGATAGCTAAATCAATAGCCATCCCAAACTAAACATCACCAAAACTCCAACAATCAAAGCCATTAATTAATTCAGTCGGTAAGTAATTCAATTTTTGATCCGCTTAATGGTAGCACCCTGAAAACACCCTAAAACATTCAAACTCCCCCAATCTCCACCAACACTATATCCCACCAACATGTGAATGTGAAGTAACCTTTAACCTCAGATATCAGGCACACACTGAGAATACCAGCTGCTCACATTCCACACTCACACACACACACACACACACACACACACACACACACACACACACACACACACATATACACACTCTGAGTGAAAGTGGAGAGCTCTTTCCAGTGGAGAGCTGGCACAGAATATATACTTTGTATATATCAAGACGTAACAATTTCCATATATAACAATACTCGTTTAAATGTAATTAATTATCTAATCACACCGTCAAAGTACAGTAAATAGTGATGACAATCCTCGTTTGCAAGATTTGTTGTGTGGAAAAAAAGACGTTGCTTGGATGGCAGCATATGTTGCTACAAAACCTGTATGTACCTTTCAGCATTAATGGTGCTTTCACAGATATGTAAGTCACCTATGCCATGGCCACTAACACCAATCCATCACTAATCACACTAATACCATCAGACATGATGACTGTTGGACTATGCGCTGATAACAATCTGGACAGTCCTTTTCCTCTTTGGCCCGGAGGACATGGCGTCCATTATTTCCAAAAAACAATTTGAAATGAGGACTCCTTAGACCACAGGACGCTTTTACACTGTGCCTCAGTCCATCTCAGATGAGTTCAGGCCCAGAGAAGTCGGTGGTGTTCCTGGGTGTTGTTCATATATGGCTTTCGCTTTGCATGGTAGAGTTTTAACTTGCACTTGTAAATGGGGCAATGAAATGTGATCACTGCCAGTGGTTTTATGAAGTGTTTCTGAGCCCATGTGGTAATATCCTTTACAGAATGATGTCCGTTTTTAATGCAGTGCCACCCGAGGGATGGAAGATCATGGGCATTCAATGTTTGTTTTCGTACTTGCCGCTTACTTTCAGAGATTTCTCCAGATTTCTCAGAATCTTTTGACGACATTATGGACTGTAGATGATAAAATCCTTTAATTCCTTGCAAATGCATAATGAGGAATGATGATGATGATGATGTTGGAAACAAAAAGAACCTGAAATGCTGGCTTCCAATTTAATGATCATAGACACAAAAATTTTATTTTATTAAATTATTAAAACACATAATTAATACTGTTAATATTACTGTGAACATAACATCCTATCTCATTCTCATACATCAGTGAATACTAACGTCACATAGTCGGCATGAATTCCTTATAAATTAATTATCTAAAAGCACAATACACTTTTACATATTATAATACAACCCTAAAACAGAAAAAAAAGTTTACATTAAAATATAGAAACATTGTGCTCCTTATATGTATTTTTATATTGTTGCAGACAATACAAACCTGTGATATCTCATGTTTCTGGTCAGCTTCATACAAATCCAATTCCATTGAAGTTTGGGTGTTGCGTAAAACAAATAAAAACAGAATATGATGATTTGCAAATCCTTTGCAAAGTTTATCAAATGGATAAACTTTACTGTTTTTTTTTGCAAATATTCACTCATTTTGAATTTGATGACTGCAAGATGTTCCAAAATAGTTGGGACGGGGGCATGTTTATCACAGTCTTACATCACCTGTCTTTATAACAGCACTCAATAAGAGTTGGGGAACTGGGGACACTAACTGTTGAAGTTTTGTAGGTGTAATTCTTTCCCATTTTTGCTTGATGTACAACTTCAGTGGCTCAACAGTCTGGTGTCTCCATTGTCGTATTTTGCGCTTCATAATGGGCAACACATTTTCAGTGGGAGACAGGTCTGGACTGTAGACAAACGACACTATATGAAGAACCGCTATTTAGCAATAGCTGCTATAACCACACAGGAAAGGAATTAGCACTACAATACAGTTAGAATCACAAATGACACTTAAAACTATACTGTGCAAATGAAGCCTCATGTTAACCATGTCCAGAAGCACCATCGAACTTCTCTGGGCTAGCTGGGCTAGCTTCTCTGGGCTCTAGGGTAAGCCATCGCACAGTGGAAATGTTGAATGTGTATTCTCACTACAGCTCTAAAGTCTTATACACTGTTAGTTTATTTCTATGATTTCTTGGCATTTTGGTGCCATTTCTTGACGGTTTTTTAAGTTCTGTTTCTTTGTTTGTCACTTTGGATTTGCTTTACTGTTGAGTTTGTGGTTGTTTCCGTTAACCCTGCAGTTGGATCCTCTCTTCAGTCTGAGTCTGTTGTTACAGAAGACTGTAGACAAGCCCATGGATACACCAGTTTATGAAGACTGCTTCTCATGTCATGAACAAGGGCTGGAATAATTGGTGCCAACTTCCTTAGCTAGTCAGGGCCAACCTGATTCTGCTCCCAGCAATTTAGTTTTCCTCCAGTTCCTCTACTGCCATTCCCAGAGCCTCTGCAGTTGTTATGGCTGTTCCTGACAGCTATGATGGTTCTCCTAAAAAGTACAAAGGCTTTCTTAGGCAGGGTGCTCTATATTGACCACCCTAGATAAAACTAACCCTAGATAAAATTTATTTTGTGATCTCATTACTAACTGGAAGCGCAAAATATTTTGCTACAGTAATATGGCGCACTGACAGCGATGTTTTAATAACAGAATGCCGGTTTTATGCCATTTTTGATCATCCAGCTACTGGTCTGAATTTGGGTTCCCTTATTCGTGAATTATAGCAAGGCTCTGAGAAAAAAATACAGTGGAACTCTTGCAGTGGAAAGTACATAAAGTAATGATTTATGCTCACTTAATTAATGCTCCTTTACAGTGGAACATTATGAAGAAAAAACAACAGTTAAAAGAAACAGACTGCAGTCCACAAAACAGGAATCACCTGCTACAATTAATCCTCACCTCTTCTAGTTCAGGACACCTTGGAACCCAGCGAATGAAAATTTTAGTCAGCAATTAGTTTTAGTGTCCATCCTGGAGGCCTAATGTGATAAGATTTGTTAATGAATGTTCTCTTTGTGCTCGGTCCAAATCCTCTAGGAAACATCCTGCTTTATGTCTTGAACCCCTGCCTCTCACCAAGAGACCCTGGTCTGATCTAGGTATTGATTTCATTACTGATCTTCCCTCACCTCACGGGTTCAACACTGTTCTAGCCATAACCAACAGATTCTCATATTATCATATAGCATATTATCCCCATATCCCCATCCCCCAAATATTTCCACTGTTTGGGAGACTGCTAAAGCTGTTTGAATATGTCTTTTGTCATTATGGTTTCCCAGAGGACATTATTTGTGATCGAGGCCCACAATTCACCTCCCAACTTTTGGATATCACCCCCAGTCAAATGGACAAGTTGAATGTTCTTTTTGTAGTAGATCACAAAATTAGTCGTTTTCTGCCTTGGGCTGAGTATGCAAGAAATTCACTAATTGGTCCCTCAACTGGTCTAACTTCTTTCCAGTGCGTTCTAGGTTTCCAGCTTCCATTGTTTCCTTTGGCATGTGCACCCAGCAATGTGCCCTCTGTAGAGAGTGGTTGTGAAAAAGTGCTCAGACCTGGATGGAAGAGTATGATGTCAGAAGATATATCCTGACAGACGTAGAAGGACTAATCCCACATAGGTTTATTAACAATTTTAAATTAATTTAGCAATCCAAACAAATTGAAGCATTTTAGGTTTATACTGTCTGCAAATGAAATAAAGCTAAAGTAAATGTTTTTTTAAAAAAACTATGTATTTTGCATATGCATTTTCCAGACTGTTGCAACGTTTTCTGGTTTGGAGTCATAATTTGGATAAAATGTGCTCCTGACCCCCAAACCCAGTATTTCTTATTTCAATAAAGACATGAAATAAAGTGAAATTTTATAACCACTGAAGCAAACAGGACTGTTTGATGTCTGAATGGTTATGTGAATATAATCTTGAAATTTAGCAATCCACAAAGAACATAATAGTCTAGTTGATATTCTTTACTGTTTCCTGAATGAGTTTGAAAGCTGGACAATAAGACCTGTGGTAGAAAACAATTGTTTAATCATCTGAACTTTGGAATTGGAGAAGAGTCAGGAGAGAAAACAAACAAATTGATTATTTGTCAAATCAAATGTTACCCTTCACTTAGTGATTAGACAATACAACTAAAAACAATAAAGTAGAGTATGCATTTTAAAACTTGATCTGTATGGTCACCAGGCATCACAATTTACTTTTGCATTTGATAATAATAATAATAACAACTTAAAAAGGCATCTCAAACTATTAGGACTTGAAGCAATACTTTATTCCTACTCCACCAACAACTGGCTTCATAAGAGTCTCTTGGTGTCTACCAAATTAATTATCATAAGAGAACATATTTATATGTTGCTCCAGAGGATTCCAAGTTGGTTGTAAGTGGATAGAAACTTGGTAGCCAGTTGTGGAAAGAGGACACAGGACAACACAAGGAATGAAAGGATTGAATGCACACTATTTTTGCCAATGATCCTCCCTTGAATTAAACTTGTTTCATTTGACGTTAGATTTAATGATAAAAAAAAGCACATTTGATCCTCAAAAAACAATCAGCAGATGAACAGAAGCTGATGAGTGTTTTTTTTATAGATAAGCAACAAACCACATTTTGGGTGAGGGTCAGTCTTGTTGCAGACTCAGCACAGTGTGTGATTACACCAAACAATCCAATTGATGCTGATAAACTCATCTTTGTTGTGTAGAATGAACTATGCACCCCAGATATCACAGTGACACAGAGGCATAAGTACAATGTCTTTGGAAAGGCATTTATTCAGTGAACTAAACTTGTACTAAAATAAAATAAAATGTTAAAAAGTCTCCTGCCATCATTCTGTACACAGTACACGATAATGAGAAAGTGAAAATAGAATTTCAGATTTTATGCATATTTATTAAAAAAGAAAAATTAAAATGTAAAAGTATTTTGACCCTTTGCTATGACAGCTGAAATTACTATAAGAGCTGCTGATCTTTTGAGATGTTTTTAGAATTTGATTGGAGGCAACCTGGTCAATTTAGTTGACTGGACATGATTTGTTAATCTGGACATTTCTCCCATCTGCACACAGGATATTTGGAGCTCAGCCAGAATGACACTGGAGTTGTGGTCACCTCTCTTACCAAGGCTGTTCTCCCCCCGATTACTTGACTACACCCGATGCCTAGACCTAGGAGGAGTCCTGGTTGTTTCAAACAATATAAGAATTATGGAGACCACTGGCAGTACAGCAGAAACTGAATCTACCCCTCTCCAGATCTGTGCCTTCACACAATCCTGGCTCTGAGCTCTACAGGCAGTTCTTTCCACCACATGGTTTGTTTTTTACTTATATTATATATTCATTCTTAGCTGAGACCGTATATAGACAGGTGTGTGTCTTTCCAAATCAAATCATGTCTAATCAACTGAATTCACCACAAGTGGACTCCAATCAAGGTGTAGCAGGGAGTTTTTCTTTGCTGTTGTCACCCTAGGCTTGATCAGTTTGGGATTGGCCTTTTAAGATAATATAATATTGTAAAGCTGCTTTGAGACAATGCTCCATTGTACAAAGCGCCATATAAATAAATCTGACTTTGACTTTAGAACCATCTTAAAGATGATCAAGATAAATGGGAGGCCCCCACAGCTACATTCTGAAATGTCATTTCAAAGGGTCTGAATTCTTATGTCTGTGTCTGTCTTTTTCTTGCAAATTTGCACACATTTCTAAAGTTGCTTTCATTTTGTTCAAGCCACATTCTGAACCAACAATTCATATGCAGCAAGAATTGAGACTCATAAGATAATGTTTTCAATTTTTGTTAAGTCCATTAACATTTTAACTTCAGTGGCTTCTTGTTATTTGACATGAATGGAACCTGGTTTAGTCTTCTGCTGCCTTAGCCAAATTGATTTCCACAGTACTCAGACAAGCCCATCTAACACTAACAACCACATTCAATGACCCTCAAATCATGTTGCTTCCTAATTATGGTTCCAAACTTCTACAAATATCGTGATCATGTTATTTGCCTAAATTCATTGTGTTGCTGACATGTTATTGGCAGATTAGATACAGTATTTGGTAATAGTGGCAGTTGAGCAGGTATACCTAATAAAGTTCCCGATGAGTGTATACAACAGGTCAAATTCTGGTAGAGCTTCCAAAACAAAAAAATGAGGTATCTGTTCCACTTCTAGGTTATGTCTATATTTACTAACCCACATTACACAACACAGGATACACAACTCAACACTATCACAGTCCACAGCCCCTTGTTTAGCAATAATTGTAACCAACTGTTTATGTAACTGTCTATTTGTCCTGCATATCATCTTAGATTAGTTTTGGTCCATTCATGTGAGCAGAACAACTTCATATTTAATATTTTGTCTGATCAGCTTCATTTAATTTGTTTATAGAAATCCATTCCTGCGTTTCAGGCCTGCAACACATTACAAAAAAAAATGTATGGCTATTAATGACACCATGACAGACCTTGGCTTTTGGACTTGTAGCTGATAGTAATCTGGATGGTCCTGTTCGGAGCCTGTTTGTCTCCATTTTTTCCTAAAAAGAACTGAATACCGATTCATCTGATAACAATGCATGTTTTCACTGTGTGATGGTCTATCCCAAATGCCCAGAGAAGTCGATAAATGGATGCAATCTGTTCCAGACCAAAGGAACAAAAATAATATTATCAGCTACAAGTCTTAAAGTCTGTGGTAGCCTAGCGGTTAATGTACTGGACTCTGGACCAGAAGGTCTTGGGTTTAAGTTGCCACAGTTGGGTCCTTGAGCAAGGCCCTTGCTTGGATTGTAAGACTGTACAAGTTGTAATTCGCTCTGGATAAGGGCCTCTGCTTAATGCTGGAAATGTAAATGAAATGTTAATGTCAGGTTCTATTATTCGGGGTGTCACTGCCCTTGGCAAAAGTCATCTTCAGTTCTGTGATGCAGCGTTAATGCAGAAAAGTACATTGAAATAGCGCAACATTATTTCCTTCAAGATTACATCTTTTCCAGGGACATCCATGCATTTATCAACAAGACAAATGGGAAATCCCTTCCAGTCTTTTTTTAGGAACATTGGAAACATTAGGAATGTTTTTTTTAAACATTTCAATAATATTCTCACACATTTGTTGACCACTGAAGATCCTCTGGCCATCTTAGCTAATCAAAAACTGGATGTTGCTTTTGTACCAAATCGTAAAAGACCTGTTGACATCACCCATCACATCACGTTTATTTGATTTTTCATTACTAGCTCTAAAAAAAAGAAATGGATGGTAAAAAAATTAAATAAGTTGGTCAGACAAAACATGAACTATGTTGTTTGTAATGAAATTAAAGTAAAAGAAAATATTAGGAACACTGCATTTTTAAAATGTATTTGCATTTTGCATACCATAATTACTTTTTTCTAGTCTTCTTAGGGTTCTTGTCTTGCTGCATGACCCACCTTCTCCTGAGGTTCAGTTCATGGACTGATACAGACAGAATAGAATATAGAATATAGAATTTGCTGATAGAATTCAGAATTCAAGACACGATGTCATGCTGTTCTGGACAAGATGCGGCAAAAATCGTGATACTACTACAACCATGTTGCTGATAGGACAATATTTCTATACTGGAATGCAGTGTCTTTAGGCATAACACTTAAACATTTACTGCAATGACTTTTTCTTTATAATCATAATCTATTGTTGTTCAGTGTTCTCCTGATTGTGGACTCATGGGGCATAAGGAAGGAATAACTTTTGACTGGATGGCAATCCATCATAGGGCACAAAACACATTAGGTTGACTGAACTGGCCTGGTGTGAATGACTAGTGAAACACTAGTTTTAACCTTCTGCCTGTCACAAATAGCCATTGGTGCCAGAAGACCCGGACCAGGACGAGAAGCCATTATTCTCTGCCTTCAAGAAACACACCAGGGACAAAAACATCTTCGTCTTCGAGCATGACTATCCTCATAGAAAGACCAAATGAGAAATATGAAAGTGCCATGCCAACAAAAAATGGGTAAGAGGAATTACCATCACCTCTATCTATCAACCACCCAATACCTTTCTTGATGCCAGAAACACCATCTTCTGGGAAACCAACGATAGTGATTGGAGATTTCAATAGCCAACACTCACAATGAGGATATATCAGTGACGACGCAGATGGAGATGCAGAGGAAACATGGGCCAAAACCAACCAGCTCAACCTGATCCATGATGCTAAATAACCAAAGTCCTTCATTAGTGTACAGTAGAAAGCAGGCTACAACCCAGATATGGTGTTTGTCAGCCATAGCATCTCTGAACCTGATCAGGAAGCTAGAACCACTGCCAAAGACCCAACACCACCCCGTTGGCCTTACGGTAAATGCAACAGCTACCCCAGACACAGTTCCTTTTCCCAGCTTGAGAAGATTAAACTTTGTGAATGCAAACTGGTCTGGTCTTCATATCTTGAATCTGATCCTTTTGCTGAAAGTACCGTTAAAGCTGAATCTAATGACCTCACTATCGAAAAGCCACAAGCAGAAATGAAAAACTCTGCTGGAGACAACTGATATGGAGCCTGATCTGAAAAATCAGCAATGACCCATTAACCACAACACAGCAACAGTATACCACCACGGCCATGCAAGCTGCACAACAGCTCCTGCTCAATGGAAAATCCATTAACAAACAGCCGAGACAAAAGTAGAATGACTACTGTACTCCCCAGCCCTCAGACTGGCTGAGCCATACTCCCTCCCTTGAAGAGCTGAATATCAGCAATCAGTATCAAAGCCTTTAAGACTGGCAAATCGGCCTGGACGACATTTTCAGTGGAAATCAAGCATTTTGGACCTCTGACTCGGAAGTGGGTAATTAAACTAATGAACAATGTTATACTGACAAGAAACATCCCAAAGATCTGGATGAAAACCAGATTCCTTGCTCTTCTAAAGTCAGGTAAAGTTCCAGCACATGCAAAGAGCTTCCACTCAATCCTCAGGCTTGCCCCTGCTGTTGAATCAGCCATAATTCCGCAACAAGCTGGATTTCATCCTGGCAAATCCACAACAAGTCAGTTTCTAAACCTAATACAGCACATTGAAGATGAGTTCCAGAAATGACTGGTGACAGCTGTCTTTGTTGATCTGCCTGCCACGTATGACACTGTGATCCAATGCCTCAGTCACCCTGTGTCGGGATGGAAGAAAATGAATCTGTGGAAGGTGCCTGTACTTGTCAGAGGATCAAACTATCCTCTTTACTTATGGTCTGTCTGCCTGTTCACTGTGTGTGTGTGTGTGTGTGTGTGTGTGTGTGTGTGTGTGTGTGTGTGTGTGTGCCCTCACAAACCAACTACTCACAACACCTCATAACAGCTAGGTCATAGTAATTCGTAGAAATTACCATCCTGCTTCTCTCAATCCAACAATGTGGCCTAAAAGAAAAAAATGCACCTACTTGTCTGTCTTGCCCTGACACAGGTGTACCCATACATAGTGCTCTCTATATGTAAATAAACTACTATGATAAATATTCCATCTCCTGACTTCAAAGAAGCTGGATTTCTAAGCACCCCCTCTGAAAGTCTGTCAACTTCCCAAAATGTCTTCAAGTCCATCAAGACCCAGTGTCTAATCAGACCACTCATCAAATGTAATCATCTACACTTCTGCCTGAGACATAACTGTATACCAGGTTTTGCAGCAATCCGCCATTTCTTTCTTGGTGGGTTCTTTTATTGTCAATTAGTATATTCATGCCATAAACTCCATACATATTCTGATTAAATTTCATCATTTGAATGACGAGTTCTGACAGCTACTACCTTCAGTCTTAGGCACCCATTAGTTTTCTTGTTTTTGCTAAAAGGAATTAATTGACCCAACTCCTGCAATTTAAACACGACACATTGGAGCATAAGCACAGCAGTCTAACATGCTAAACCACCACCTCAACAGGAACCTGGGTTTGAATCACTGCAGTGCTTTCTGTTAGCCTTGGGGAGGAGGGGGCAGCTAGGTATCATCCTTGAGTGCTGCAACAGTGAACTCCTCCCAGTCCACTTCTGTACTTTTGCTGCTGGCTCAGATGGTTTACAGTGTGGAGTTATGTGAAGGTAGATAGTACTAAGATCTTCTGCCTACTTAAGGTCAGTTTGTCAGAGTTCAGTGGTTGTAAAGATTCTACTGTGCTACCCAGGTCTGGGTCTGGTTCTGTGATGCTGACCAGGACCATTTGTGTTTATTTGAAGGTGTTAGTAGTTTGGTCACTTAGTAATAACTTGTGTGCCATTTAGGTGACATATTGTGACTTAAGTTACAAAATCAATTCATTTGACCAGGATACAGTATATAAGTAAATTACACAGAATATTAACAGAAGCATCTCAGATGTTTCCCCTGTAAATGAGGACAGTAATGAAATGTGCACTTGCTCCCTGACCTGAGGAGAAGTGAGGCTGTTTTTAGATGCAGAGGTTCAGGGGGGTCAGACCTGCTGCTCCTCAGAAACCTCGAAATATCACAGAGTGAAACTCAGCACCCTCTCCTGCCCCACTGAAACTGCTGCACCTGATACACCCAAACTCCCAAGCTGTCACATAATCGTTGGGATCTAAATAAGACCTGTCATGTCATGTGATCAAGACAGCGTTAGAGAGATGGTGCCAGACAGTTCTACACACTAGGGTTTGAGTATGATCTCTGGTTACTGTATGTGTGTAGTTTGCCCTGTACTCTCTCTGTCCAGGTGGGTTTCTTCCACCTCCAAATAAAATGCCATAGGCGTTCTGAGTGTGGTACGAGTGTATCATGATACTGTGTGTGGTACTGATAATGTGTGTAAGTATTTGGATGGGTAAGAGTCGAACTGTGACAGGTTTATGATATCGGTCTATTTTATGGTTCTTGATAACACAGCACACTGATAAATACACGAAAACTCACTGACCTTTTCATGTAAAATCACACACACACACACACATACACACACATTTTCAGTTTTCAAGGTTGCACTGACAGTAGATAAGACTGTGAGAACATTAACATAGCTGCACAATTCTAACACACACTAGCTTCCCTCATATGTCACCGTTGCATAACGTTCACTGGAACGTAACGTAGCCTTTCTGAAAATTTGTCGCATTTAAGTTTGTTGCAGAGTTTGTGTAACCTGGGCGGTTATCCTTTGATTTGGAAATGATATACAGATCATTTCATTCTTACTTATTGAAACATTCTTACCCTGTTCATGTATATTCAAATCTCCACCTACTTTCAATGACAGTTGAACAAGACTGTGATGCTGGACCTTTCTGATTGGGCAGGGCTTCTCCTCTTAAACATGTGCAGTTTCTTGCATGACGTGTACTACTATTGCTGTCTCACATCGGCAATATAAAAGAAACATTCCCTGACATTTAAACATGGGATAGGACAAACATGGAGGCCAAAAATGACCTATGCAGTTGTCTGATCATCACTCATTATAGTGGCAGTGGTACGAAGAGTTACTTCTTAAGATGTATTTCTGGAATTGAGGAAAGGCAGTAGGTCTTGTGCTATTTATTGTGTAAATACATTATTAAGGATAGAGTCTTATTCTTTTAATATATATTCAATATGAAATAAAGAAATATCCCCTCATTTTTGTGAGCAGTGTACCATAAAATAACATTTATTTTGGCGCATGTCAAATTTGGTTGCAGGTTTAGGGTTTCATACCACAGATATTTAGACCCTGATTTGAATTCTGGCTCTGGCACTACCTGTGTGGGTCTTCCATTGTTCTCCCTGTGTCTGCATGGGTTTTCTCAGAGTTATATTCTTCTATTCCATTCCAGAAAGTGGCGATAGGTCAGTTGGCATCTTTAAAGTTTCCCAATTGGAGTGTGTGAGTACGTGTGTATGTATGTGGGTGAATACCACATTTTAAGCCCCTGCTTAGTCCTGTAATCGACCTGTGACCTTCAACATAGGTACAGGAGCCCTGACCAGGAAAAGTGGAGTACAACTTTATACACACACACACACACACTCTCTCTTTCTGTCTCACACTCTCCTTCTCTCTCTCTCTCTCTCTCTCTCACACACACACACACACACACACACACACACACACACATACACACATATGCAAAACACCTCTTCTCTCTCTCACATACTTTCATAAATTTTGGGACATGTCTGCCACACACTCATACACACACCCACAGACAAATGCAAAACTAGTTATGATTCGGATTCAGGGTTCTGCAATTAATACAGAAATTAGCCACATATTTAATTAATATGATCAACAGAAATCAATTTGATTCTAATAAATTAATTCATAAATTAAAAATGTTCAGTAGACACTGAATGACAAACTGTTCCGAAATTCAAGTTCTAACTGCCATCAATGATGTCACAATATGCACACACACTCACATAGCCCCTCTCTTCTCTCTCCCTT
Source organism: Parotocinclus haroldoi (assembly GCA_034779995.1). Lineage (NCBI taxonomy): Eukaryota > Metazoa > Chordata > Actinopteri > Siluriformes > Loricariidae > Parotocinclus > Parotocinclus haroldoi. The sequence continues at coordinate 10,735 of JAUZST010081941.1, read as the reverse complement.
TCACCCCTCACACTTCTGTTACATACACCTATATGCACACACACACAACACATATGCACAACCACTTTTCTCTCTGTCCCTATAACTTACTCCCAAAAGTTTTCATTATGAGGTTCTTCCATTCCAGTCCCACACTAAGATTTTCTTCCGCTTCCGGCTCCACCCTAGCTGTTTTTCCATCACTTTATCCAGAGACTAAGGGCTGGAACCGTCTCCCACTACTGAAAGTGTTTCATTGCCACTGTTGTTGCTTGCGTAATTTGGGATTAGCTGTAGAGATAATAGATTGACTTTTAGAAATGGTTGCCATGCACACAGTTACACACAAATTCACGTGCACACACACACATACACACACACACACACTTAAACACACATATACACATTTCTCTCAGGAAATGTTACCTTAGTTGTATTTAAATGTATTCAACACTGCAAAACCAGTCCACACAAATTCTGTTTATTAAGTGGTTTGGGCTGTATTAATTGCAGAAAGGTGGAGAAGAAAATGTAGTAGTTTGCTATTAAAGGAGACAGATACAGATAGGGTGAGATTAATGGAGAAAGAGAAAGAGAGAGGGAGAGAGAGAGAGAGAGAGAGAGAGAGAACAGTGATAAAAATGTGCTGCTGTATCTCATTACTTGGGGCGTGATGTTGGATGTGGAATTTGAGCGCCGTGTTGTATAACACACACACACACATGCACTCCACTATATAACACGCTCACTGTACTCTCACACAGCATTACATCTTACACTCTTGCTGTTGTGGATTACCCACAATCCCCTGTGCTGGAACATGCTGAGGGTGCGCTGTCTGAGAGGTGGGAGTCGAGGAGCCGAGGCGGCTCACTTAATCGGCACCATGGTCAGTAAAATTCACTTAAATGATACAGATACATATTTTCATTATTATTGTAGTTCCTTTTGATATTACTGTTTACTTTGGGTTGGTTGCAACAGCTTGCAATTACTTTATCCTTACTTTATCTATACGTGAATATTAAACAATTTTTCTTGAATATATTTGAATACTTTTAATATATTATGTGGTTAGTACGATCAGTAACATTTAATCTATATTATTATATTTTTCCTATTAAACTTACATTATTGCTAACATTAAATGGGCAGTAGGATTCATTCAGTCATTTACAATGCCTTATGTTATGCTTACCTAAACCAGTTTTAAATATAAAATGAATGTACACATTTACTGTGTTTATATATCAGTAGAAACTGTTTAACATTCATTGTCATTATCGTTTTATTTCAGGCTAAGTAAGAACCCTAAAAATATTTATTTCCTTTTATTTTATAGAAGTTATGTGGTCAGATAAATCAGTATCCATCCAAAGCAATAAAATTAATAGCATTACATGGTCAGTATTTAGTATTAACAATAAAAGATATCTTCGTTATTATTACATAGTGAGTACAAGAATTTTAGCTACTTCTACCATTCTTATAATATAACAGTACAAACTATATATATTTAACTGCTGTATTAAAATATAACTGTATCGTCTTACTTAATGTTGCTAGTAAAAGTAGTTTTATTGATTCCGTCAATAAACTGGCATCAAAGTACAAACTACTGTTACTACTGTACTGAGAAACACTCGCATGTACGGTGCATTCACAAATGTATTCATTCACTCACATGTCCATTCATTTACATATTTATTAATTTATCCAGTGATTTAATTATTGGATTAAGTCATTAAGTAAGTATTTCTAAACTAATGTGTTTGCTTAGTCATATTAATTTATTATTATATTATTGTTCAATTCACTATTCAATTGTTCATTCAGTCAGTTCAGTCAGTCAGTTACTGTCATTGGGTAAATATTTCTTTATTTACTTTATTGCTTTATTTTATTTAGCCAGACACATTTGTTGTATAATACATTTTTTATTATCCACTTTTATTTTTTTTATTTTTGTTTTTCTACTAGTCATTCATCAGTTAATGTGCACATTCATTCAATTGTTCATGCAGTAATACAGAATATTAGTTCATTTAGTCAGTCAGGTAAGTATTTCTACATTAATTATCTCACTCTCACTCTCTTTCTGTTCTGGTTGATCCTGGACAGGGTCACAGTTCGCAGGGCAGGAACAACCCTAGACAGGGCACCAGTCCATCGTATGGCATGTACACTCATACACACACATCCACACACACACTAGCGGCACTTTAGAGACAAAAATAACCTAACACACATGTCTTTGGACTGTGGGAGGAAACCGGAGTACCCAGAGTAAACCCACATGGGTATGACATACAGAACCCACACAGAAATGACCCATCCCATTCCATCTGAGGATTGAACCCAGGACCTTCTTACGGTGTGACAACAGTGCTACCCACTGAGCCACTGTGCCACCCGACATTAATTTATAGCTAAATATATTAACCACTTATTGACTCTCTCAAAGTTTTAGTTATTCGTTCATACATCCACCATTTAATGAGTGTCTATGCTGTATAGAAATTCATTCATTCAGTCATTTTTAAACTTTTAAAAGTTTTTTAACTCTATTTAGTCGATCTATTTAATCTATTTAGCTGTTTATGAAATCGCTCACTTGTTCATCAATTCATTTATTCATTCAAATTAGCAGTTAGATTATTTATTTATTTATTTATTTTGATTGGTTTGTTAATTTATTCAGTTTTTCACTCATTTACTCAACTGATAATGTATTTAACATTGTCTTACTTGGTTCATATATTCACGACTATTGTATAACTAACCCATGCATTTAACTTTCAAGAACAACCAGTTAGGCATTCAGGCTTTGTTCATTCACTTATTTATTCAGACAGTCACTCATTCACCCACCTGCTTTTATTCCACTCACTTTTTTTAATCACTTTTAGCCACTCCCCACTCACCCACGTTTATGTATCTGATCATTTCTATTTTGATTTTGTTGTGTTTTTCTTTAATTATTAATTTGTGTTTCCTTGTGCAATTCGACCAAAATTTCATTAATTAATTAATTGATTCACTATATATATATATATATATAGTGAATAAATAAATGAATTAATGAAAATTTGGTGGAATGAATCTATATATATATATATGAAATGAATGAAACCTACATTGCATAATTCTGACCACATTTACTCCTTTCAAAGTGTACACAGTTAGCAGTGTATAGACTATGCAGTCATAAATAGAATTATACAATATTTTTATGATAATGACTGACAATGAGTGTCTAGAAGAAAACAAATAAAGTAAATAAAATAATAAATTGTTACTGCTTTGTTCCACATATTTTATTGTGAGTGTTATTGCTGGGTGGCACAGTGGCTCAGTGGGTAGCACTGTTATCTCACAGGAAAATCCTTTCTGTGTGGAATTTGCATGTCTGTTTGGGTTTACTCTGGGAACTCAGTTTTTTCCCCATAGTTCAAAGAAATGCATTAGGTCGATATATTACATTGAAGTGCCTGGGGGGTTTGTGGGGGGTCTGTATGTGCCCTGCTATCCATTGGTGACTTTAGGTTTGTTCCTGCATTGTGCCCTGTCCAGGATTAAATAGATAAGAATGTAAATGTATATTATTGCTAATAGAACGCTTGTATTATTTTGTTGAATGAGTACTATGTAAAGATGCCTTAATGAATGAATTATACTACGAATTCATTAATGTTCACATCATTTATATTTAAATAAATTTAGATAACACACTGACTTTGTAAACAAATGTGTTGTGATTTTTATGTAGATTAAATGATTTGACATTGGCAATTATTTGGTAAGCAGATGGGTCGTACGGTGGCCCGTTGGGTTCAAAAGGCGTTTCAGAGCTCAAGCTCCATGGCAGCAGTGAAGCCTCAATCAGTGGAGGAGATGCCCATCACCGAACCAACGCCCAATGAATGTCCTGTATGTGCTTATAACGAGTGGGACACACTGGAGGAGGTGATCGTGGGACGTGCTGAAAACGCCCATATCCCCCCGTTTACTGTAGAGGTCAAGGTATTGTATTCATAAATCATTCGTTCATTTCTTCTCTTACTCACTCACTCGCTCATTCACATTATCTACTGAACAGCTCAAAGCTATGTATATATACATCATTAAATCCGTTATTCACTCATTCACTTACAGTATACACTCGTCACACTTGTTGTAGAGGTCAGCGCAGTGTATTCATAAATCATTCACTCATTCATTTGCCCAATCATTCGCTCATCATGTCCACTATAGTGTATGGTGTTCACAAATTATTTATTTATTTATTCACTTAAACATTAATTTATTTATTCGTTCACCCTTCTTACTAAATAGGTCAAATAATAGGTTTCTTTCTTTACATCATTCATTCACTCACTCAGTCTGTCAGTCACTCCTGTTGCTGCGTTCACTTACTCTGTTGAATGTAGAGACGAATGTATGATAATAGGAAATTGCTCTTTCACGTCTTCAAACATTTAGCTTTTTTACTCATTCATTCTTGGTGATGTAGAGGCAAAGACACTATTTGTGAAATTGAACTGCATTACTTTAGTATGAAGAAGAATTCATGAATTAGTTAATTTACTGCATTCCAGTGCTGCCAATGCTGCCTCACTTGTCCAGTCACTAACGCTCTAACCCTGGTCCACTTTTCAGCAGTTACTTGGTGTTGATGTGTGTGTGTTTTTTGTGTGCAGGCTAACACGTACGAGAAGTACTGGTCATTCTATCAGCAGTTCGGGGGACAAACATTCCCTAGAGAACATCTGAAGAAAGCCATCACTGAGATTGAGGAAATGTGCAACATACTGCGCCACGAGGGAGTTACGGTCCGGAGACCAGAACCCATTGACTGGTCCATCGAGTACAAGACCCCCGACTTTACATCCACAGGTCAGAATAAAAATAGAACTAGCAAAATACATAATGCCCACAGCTCCAGAGATCCCCAACAGACACTGGCTGTGTGAAGTTGCATGTTCTCTCCATGGCTATGTGGGTTCCCTCTGGTTTCTGGTATTATTTCAAAGACATGCATTATGTCAGATGGTGCCTTTAAAGTATCACAGGGTCAGTGTACCAATTGCAGTCAGATGGACTGGTGCATTGAAAGAGGTGGTTTCTGCCTTGTGCCCCATGTTGCTAGTTAGGAATTAAACTAAGAGGAGGTTTGGAGGCAAGTTGCTCCAGTGGCTGAACTGTTGTTTTGGCATGACAAATAAGCAAAAATAGTAATGTGTGTGTGTGTGTGTGTGTGTGTGTGTGTGTGTGTGTGTGTGTGTGTGTGTGTGTGTGTGCGCGCGTGCGCGTGTGTGTAGGGATGTATGCTGCCATGCCAAGGGACATCCTACTTGTGGTCGGGAATGAGATCATAGAGGCACCAATGGCATGGAGAGCTCGCTTCTTTGAGTATCGTGCCTACAGACCTTTAATTAAAGAGTACTTCAGACGAGGAGCAAAGTGGACCACTGCACCCAAACCCACCATGGCTGACGATCTGTACGATCAGGTGAGAATATACGCCCTCAATATCCTCCGTAACCACTCCGTACACCCGCTGTAACCTCATATTCACTCTATTCCACATACCACCCCATACCCCTAAATACTTTCTGTACCCCCACAAACGCCCTCCTTACTCCATACTCCTCCATACCCTCCACACTCTGCAAATCACATATTTAACCCCTTTACACCTACTTCCATACCCCTTCCATATGCTCTCATGCCCCCTCTTTACCCTCATATATTCTTTATATTTCCCACATACCCTACATGCCCTATGTAACACCTCTCTACCCCATACTGCCTCTGTATTCCTAAATACCTCTTCTGAACCATTTTTATACCTCATGTACCCGCATACTTGTAAGTGACTTGAGTTGTTAATGTTTTATTATATTTTTCATCCTCTGACCTCTAACATAGAGGAATATATATAAATATAGAACATTTCATCTCGCTTACACACGAAAATCCTTCCCTCCTCTGCACCTTTCCGTATGTCAAACCAAGGACACGTATTGTTTTCAGAACCTACTACAAGACAGCATCACCTAGCAACATCTACCTTTCACCCTGGTTTGCCAGTATCGAGTGAATCGGGTGTGATTTGAGCTGTATTCTAAATTTACATGTTATATAACAAAAACAGTATAACATCATTTGTAGTGCACAGATTAATACAGACACTCAGAATTATAGTGTTAAGTTAACACAGAGCAAGCAATACTTGCTAATTTTTACTATTCAAATAAACTCAAAGAAAGCAATGACATAGGTTATAGGCAAAAACAATGAAAGTTTTTATATATTAATTTAATGATGATATATGTAAGTGATTACAATATTACAGGATAACCTAATAAAGGATACAGGTCACTGATTAGGCATAACATTATGACCACCTCCTTGTTTCTATACTCATGTGATGATCTGCATATTGCAGCACTTTCTTGGCCAGTGTGGTTGCCAGACTCCTTCAATTGTACAATTTTACCCAAAAAACTTACACCTATCATAACATTATGACCACCTCCTTGTTTCTACACTGTCCATTTTCATCAGTTACATTTGCCATATAGAAACGTGGACAGTGTAGAAACAAGGAGGTGGTCATAATGTTATGATCGGTGTAAGTTTATTGGGTAAAATGGTACAATTGAAAGAATCTGGCAACCAGACCGGCCAAGAACGTACTGCAATATGCAGATCATCACACCAGCATTTGGGGCAGTGAGTTGCTCCACAGAAGGATTGAAGCACCTTACCACAAGGCCTCCATACTCAATCCTGACAATTGTCAGAACCCAAACAGAATCTGGTTTCCAAAGAGGATACAATTCCAGTTCATAGAAGCTCAGGTCTCATTCATGGCACCACTGTAAACAAAGGTAATGGCTGGCTGTCAATGGAAGGACACATAGTGGACACCATGACAACAAATATCTTTCTGATAAGCGCCTGGAAATTGTCCGGGCAGAGACAGGAGTGCGTAATGAAGGTGCCACCTGTGTCATGGTGGTAGACAACAAAACTGTGTTTTGTGAAGTTGTGAAGTTGCTTGTGCTTGTCGGTGTTGACTGGTGGTCTGTCCTGTTTGCCATGTGTACGTGCCCTCACAGAACCCCTGCTCCCAACACCTCCTAACAGGATGTGTACCCTGCTTCTCTCAGTCCAATGATGTGTCCCCTTTCAAAGTCTGTCAACTTGGCAAAATGTCTTCACGTGCATTGTACAGGCTTGTCTAGCAGTCAGTCTCCCACCAAGAAGCACACTACCAAAACGTAGCCTCTGACTGCCTTTTAATAGTTCAGTCGGGAGCAAATTTACTCCCTCTTGTGGCAATACCCAGTGTCTATTCAGACCACACCTGTAATCATATACATACCTGAAACATTACTGCATACCAAGTTTTTCAGCAATCTGACATGTCTGTCATTTCAATATCTGACATTATCACTGAGTATATATCTTAGAAGAATGAATTTGAATACAGTAACAAAGACAGGTTTCTCGTTTATTACACCATCATAAATGAAGGCAATGGTGGCTGGCTGTCAATGGATGATTCTTTAGATCATGTTTAGAATGAGCACCTGAATAGATCATATAGATAAATGTCCATATAAAACAATAAAAACTTTTTACTGTGTTAGGGGCAAGACACACCTATGATGTTTATTAATTATTTGTGTACTTATTTCACAAGTCTTTTCCTGGAGCACCCATGGTGGTCACAGGGCTAGTTAGTGGTCGCTGCTGCACTGCCATAGGATGGTCCACAGAGTGATGATTCGTCCTCAAACATAACCAATTTTGTATGTATGTGATTCCCAAGACCAGCTGGAAGCCACTACTGAAACTCAAACCTGGGTCAGTGCAGTGATGGGCTAGTGAATTGTCGCTGTACTATCCGATACACCATAATTAGTATTGTTCTGTTTTTTACTGTTATGATACAGGTCATAATAACAGTAACCAGTATAATGTTACAAAAGCCTCTGATAATCTTCTGTGTGTAGCGCTGTCACCTTATAGCACCACAGACCAGCAATCTGTGCTCAGACTATGTGAGTTTGCACGTTGTCCCCATGTCTGCGTGGGATCCACCCACATTCCCCAGACAAGTTAGATTACCCGGAGGCCTCATTTATAAGACTGAAAGTGTGCATGTGCGCATAAGCAAGAAATTGCGTGCGCACAAAACAATTGAGATGAAGAAAACTTTGCGTACGCACACCTGTATACAGGGGCGTAGCAGCAAATTCTGGGCCCTGTACACTCTCAATGTCAGTGGACCCCTAACCATGCCAGTACACGAGGAACGTGAGCAAACCAAAAAAAAAAAAATCAGGATTTTTATGGGCCCCTCTCCCTACACGACCGTGGGTAGTCAGGGCCCCCCCCCCCCCCCCCACGACCATGCCCATGCCCATGCCCGTATATAGTCCATGCAAATTACTCCTTGAAACCTTAAATAAAACCTCGTCTCTTATTCATTTCTGACCGAGGAATTTAAAGAATGAGAAGTGGAAGTTCGTTGTTTCGGAGATTCGGGAAACAAAAGCAATTGTTGTAGCCGCCATCGGTTGTTACAATAAAATGTAGAGTTCATCCGAGAAGCCGCACTGTATGCGAGCAGAATAAAAAAGTGGTCAGATCTAAATATCGGTGCAATTAAACGAATTGCTTTGCACTAGCCGAGTTGTAATAAAGCCCATTTCTTCCCTCCTTACTTCACACGCGCTCTTAAGTTAAATCAGGAGACAGGCTATCTATATTGAGAGTTTGCGTCTTTATTTAAAATGAAGTAAATTAATAAATTTTAGTAAAATAAGTTTGAAATAACAATGCAAAACACAACCTGTACAAATAATAGATTTAAATGCTACATTCTTATATCCAAGCGCCTTCAGCTGAGGTTGCGTTCTCAGCGCAAATTTATACAATTACAGCAAATGTTAACAAATAAGCTCAAGAAAATAAAAGGGATAGTGTCTGACATTTTAACAACACAAAATTGTAAAAAAAAATATTCACAACAAATATAACGTCCTTAGGCAGTCACAGTTTGGAGCAATTAATGTCAATACATAAAAACAGGTTATTGAGTTGGTATACTCTAATAAATAAATAAACACATCAAAGAAAAAAATGCTTAGGTATGAATGATTATTTTTTTCCTTGCTGGCCATAATGGAGCTTAATTTGGTGCGAACTGATATTTTTGCTTTTGGTATTTAGCATTTAAAGTCGACAATTCCCGTGCTCTCCAAAATGTGCTTATGGCTGTATGCATGGATCAAAGCTTGGGCAGATTTTCCTTTCAAGTATTTCTTTATGAATGCCAATTTTTGCCTGCGATTTTTTTTCTCGTACGGACCGTTTATGAAAGAGGTCTCGAAAGCACTGACAAAAATGTTGACCATATAGGACTACCAAATAGTCACATAGTACTTTCCATGCTTTTCAAATACATGCACTAAAATAGTTACTTACAATGAATGGAACATGTTTGGTTTTTATCTCTAGAAGACTGCAGTTCTCTTTTCCATCAGCAGGTGTCATAATTGAACTCGTCTGTCATTCAGACATGAATAAGATGATGTAATAATACGAATAATATATTAGATAGATTTTCCTCTTCCTTCCGACAGTAAAGTAAAGGCTTTTATAACCAGGGTTGTAAAACTGTATTCGTCTTCCTTTAAAACAGTAGAAAAATGTGACAGTTTTCACTAGTGTGAAATAAAATTGTCCAAAAGACCCAAAGTACTTGATTTAGGTTTCTAAGGAACCCAAAGAGTTAAGTGTAACATTAATCAATGAGTAATCAATGAAAATAATAGCAAACAGTAAAAATAAAGTCCTTACAAAGATAGAGAGACATATGTGAGCGTGTGTTTATTTGTGTGTAGGACTACCCTATCCGTACAGTTGAGGACAGACATAAACTGGCTGCACAGGGGAAGTTTGTGACGACAGAGTTCGAGCCATGTTTTGATGCTGCTGATTTTATCCGTGCTGGAACTGATCTTTTTGTACAGAGAAGCCAGGTAACACCTTCAACTTTTAAAATACAGTATATTTTATGATTACTTCAAGCAAACTGCTACTTCTGAAAATAAATGCTGATTATCACAGGTGACTAATTACATGGGAATCGAATGGATGAGGCGTCACCTAGCCCCCACCTATAAGGTGCACATCATCTCCTTTAAAGATCCAAACCCCATGCACATTGATGCCACTTTCAACATCATTGGCCCCGGACTGGTGCTGTCCAATCCAGACAGGCCATGCAGACAGGTGAGCTCCCTCTACCCATTACACAGATACACTACAGGTAAGTCCTGCCCCATCTCAGGTCAGATAATGATACTGGAAAAGATGAGTTACTTGTTTTGCTTGTTTTCCTGGGAGCTGTGAAAATGCAAAATAAAATAAAACTAAACAACTATGAATGTTCCGGGAAACATAGGCATCAATGAGAGAAGAGAGTGAGAGAAGTCAGTTAAAAAATAGACAAAACTTGGTTTAAAATTAAGTATTTATTTAGAGGGACATCAACCAGTGTTGAATATCTGTGAGAAAATTTAAGACTAGCAGATAATTTGCAGATCCAAGTAGCGGGCAACAGTGAAAAGGAAAAAACTGAAGAAGCCTTGGGAGTTCCAAGTGTGTGTGTGTGTGTGTGTGTGTGTGTGTGTGTGTGTGTGTGTGTGTGTGTGTGTGTGTGTGTGTGTGTGTG